>JADRCD010194222.1:0-29623 GCA_019843815.1 Montemys delectorum | reverse complement strand
AAACCATGTGTGTTCTTTTGTGATTTTTAGCCCCATAGGAGGAACAAAATATGAACTAACCAGTATCCCCAGAGCTCCCAGGGACTAAATTAACAACCAAAGAGTACACATGGTGGGACTCATGGATCCAACTGCATATGTAGCAGAGCATGGCCTAGTCAGTCATCAATGGGAGGAGAGGACCTAGGTCCTGTGAAGGCTCTATGCCCCAGTGGAATAGGGCAATGCCAGGGCCAGGAAGCAGGAGAGGGTGGATTGGTAAGCAAGGAGAGAGGGAGAGAATAGGGGTATTTCTGAGGGGAAACCAGGAAAGGGGAGAACATTTGAAATGTAAATAAAGAAAATATCTAATAAAAAGAAACCTGTTCTTTTTTTAACCTCAAGCAGGCTTGATATTTTCATTCTATTAAAATCTTCAAGAGTTTAGAAGATGTCCACTGAAATCAAGTGGGACTCATGATTTATATTGAATATAAATATTAATCTCATTTAAATCTATTATCAAAGAAAGACTTATGATAGCCACTTAATGGCTCAATCAAATTGAACGCTAATTTAATAGCCATATATTCTTTTCAAGAAATAATTCTATGCCCAAGGGTGCCTGTTTCCATTCCATTCTGACTTCAGTCCTTTTCTTTCATCCAATACCAGATCAGGTTCCCCTCTCCACTCCACTCCCCTGCACAGTCCACTTTCCCTCCAGGTCCCTCCCTCTCTCACTACTTGTGACTGCTTTCTTCTCCCTCCCGAGTGGGACTGAGGTATTCTCACTTGGGTACTTCAGTGGGTTGATCTTTTTGAGTTCTGTGGACTGTATCTTGGGTATTCTGTCCTTTTATTTATTATGTTAGCCAATATCCAGTTATTAGTGAATATATACCATGCATGTCTTTTGGGTCTGAGTTACCTCACTCAGGATGATATTTTCTAGTTTCATCCATTTGCCTGCAAAATTCAGGATGTCCTCCTTCTTAATAGCTGAATAGTATTACATTGTATAAATGAACCACATTTTCTGTATCCGTTCTTCTATCATGTGACATCTGGGTTGTTTCCAACTTCAAGCTATCACAAAGATAGCCACTAAGAACATAGTGGAACATGTGCCCCTGTGGTACTAGAGACCTGAGAGGTGAGAGACTTTCAGGACTCAAAGAGAGAGGCCTTAGATAAAATGTCTGACAGTAGAGAGAGGGAACTTATAGAGCCCACCTCCATCAGGAAGACAGGATGTCAAATGAGGGAAAGGGGGGGCCATCCCACAATCACAACTCTGACCCATAATTGTTCCTGTCTGAAAAAATTACAGGGATGGAAACGGAGAGGATCCTGGGGAAAAGAAGGTCCAGAGATAGGCCCAAAGTAAGATCCATCTCAAGGGGAGGTCCCCAGGCCTGACAGTATTACTGAGGCTATGAAGTGCTCACAAAAAGGGACCTAGCATGACTGCATTCCAGAAGACCCAAAAAGCATCTGAAAGAATCAGATACAGATATTTGCACGCAATCAATGGACAGAAGCAGCTGACCCCTGTTGTTAAACTAGGGAAGGCTGAAAGAAGCTGAGGAGAAGGGCGACCTTCTGGTATTATGACCAGCAGTCTCAATTATTCTGGACCCCCTAGATCTCTCAAATACTGGACCACCAAACACGCAGCAACACCAGCTGATATGAGGCCCCCAACACACATAGAGTAGAGGACTGTAGGGTCTGCCTGTGTTCATTCAGAGATGATACACCTAAGCCTCAAGAGACTGGAGGGCCCAGGTAGTTTAGAAGTCAGGTGGAGCAGATGGTGCATGATGGTGGGGACATCAACGTGGAGACAGGGGCATGGGGAGAAGTTATGAGATATAGAACAGTCAGAGGGTGGATGGGCAAGAATAAAATATGGAATGTAAAAATTTAAATAAATAAATTTAAAAAAGAAAAAAATTCTATAATTGACAACTTCTGCATCTTAGCAGAAAGGAAGAGAAAGCAGCAAGTTTTATTTGAAAGGTGTTATTCAAGATCTACATGTTTGCTTTTGATTTAGAAAAATGAATGAATGTTACAAACTGAAAAGAATACATAAGACATAGGCAATAATGCCCAATTCAATTTATTAGTCATTGAACCTTGAACAAGTAAAGAAATTTGCAACAAACTGAGCCTCTCTGGCATACTCACTAGGTATAATAAGCCCAGGGCACACTATATATCCAATAGACAGGCACTACTAGCAAATATAAACCTTGCATTATATTTGTGTAACTGAGACTAGAGGTTAATATTACAATCAACATTTATTATATTGAGTGACACCCATGGAAAATTTGAATGTTATCTTTTAAAGACAAGAAACTTTCTCTGAAAAGCAACTTATTGTCTCTAAATAGTTGGTTTCAGTATTTGATCCTGACCTTTCCATATGATACTTGTGAGGTCTCAAAATAAAACACATTGCATAAGTGGAAGAAAATAATGAGATGGTTTGTTTAATTCATATTGAAATGATTCTGTTGTAATCTAATGAAATGGGGCAATTGTTTCTTGGAACACGATTCCTAATTTGTCATGTTTCTATTAAAGACTGTGACTGGTAGGTGGTATTTCTTTTATTAAGAAAATTATGCCCGCCAGGCGGTGGTGGCACACGCCTTTAATCCCAGCACTTGGGAGACAGAAGCAGGTGGATTTCTGAGTTCGAGGCCAGCCTGGTCTACAGAGTGAGTTCCAGGACAGCCAGGGCTACACAGAGAAACCCTGTCAAAAAAAAGAAAGAAAGAAAGAAAGAAAGAAAGAAAGAAAGAAAGAAAGAAAGAAAGAAAGAAAGGAAGGAAGGAAGGAAGGAAGAAAGGAAGAAAGAAAGAAAGAAAGAAAGAAAGAAAGAAAGAAAGAAAGAAAGAAAGAAAGAAAATTATGCCCAACAAATAATTATAACTTCAGTAGCATAAAAGAAATGCCTGGGCACTGTAAAACTTTTTAGAGGAGTAATTTATAATTGTCTAAGCTAAAAGAACAATAAGATAGAGTGATGTGCTGTTAAACTATTAAAAAATGTGAAGAAGTTTACACATAATCATGGGGTAGGAGAAAAATAACAGTAATGGTATTTAAAACAATGTTAAATTGCTGAGGAACTATATACCTTTGGCAATCGTTTGCACTTGTGTTAGGCTGTGACTCACTTCTTGTTTCCTATTGAAGGAATCAATGAGATTTCAGCAAATCAGCTTCATGGATTGTGCAAAATGTCTCACTCCATGGAGGTGTTTAATGTGTCAGAATTTACCAATTAAGAAATGGTGAAGAGAAGGCATGAAGTGAAGTGATGCTATATGCCAAGAACTATAGAAATTGCTTCAAACTTGGTTTTTGTTCTTTCTTCTTATTGTTTCTCCTATTTACCTTACAGAGAAATTCTACACTGTTGTTGCCAAAATGTTAACTAAAATACTACTAAGTGTCAGTAGAGCTCAGTAACTCATGGGAATTAGTAACAGAATAAAATCAACCATGTACCAGGCCTACAGAGTTCTTCTCCAGTATATCAACTCTTGGTTGCATTCCCCAAAAGTACATTCCCAGAAAACAGAAATAATCCTTTATCCTCCAATAAAGACTTTTAAAGAGCAGGGCTTCAGCTCTTTCAAGTTCTGTGCACATATATGACTGATGCCTGCAGTGCTGTTTCATGAAGTGTGGGAAACGGGAGCTCAACATTGGAGGATTGAAAAGAGGAATGACCCAACACTTCTGTCTACATGAAATCCTCTTGAAATGAAGCCAGTAGAGTACCATACTTGAACACAACCATATTTTGATAGACATGCCAGGATACATTAGCTACAAAGCGCTTGTCAGAATTGACCTACTGACCTAATTAGTGGCTTGGCTCAACATTATCCATCTGGACGCTGATATGTGTCTGCCAAATACAATGGCCAGAGTTTTGGCAGGGTTGAAATTGAGCTGTTCTTTCTAATGGAACCTTGCTAACAGGTTCATTTACCTCCTAGGGGTACTACTTGAATGTCTCAGTAATGTCATGCTTAGTGGGGTGGAAAATACATAGGCTTTGGAGCTTTACACACTAGAGTTTGAATTGATTTGATCACTTAATAGTTTGTCAATTACAGTGCCACCTTCAGGATGCAGATCAGTTAAGTCTATGAAATGGGAGACAATGATGTGTCTCTGACTGAGTTGTTAGAAACTTTAGAAATAGCACCCTGTGATACAAGTACAAGATGTTTACTGATTTTTCATTGTTGCTCAGCAATATATAAAGTGTTTTTCAAAATCATCTACATTGAGAAAAGACTGCCTTACCTAGATACTATTATTATCTCAGCTGTAAGGATGAAATATAAAGTTGAAGGCAATACAATTGCTTTCAGCTGGCTGAAACCTAAGAAGTGTCTACAGTGTAATTTAATGTTAGCAGTCACTTCAAATTGTTCTCGATTCACAGTGAGGTAAAGGTAACTTCTGTTATCATTGTTAGTGTTTATTATCCTCTGTTTTTTGTATGAAGAATGGTTCACTTTAAGACCTGTCAAATTTCACAGACTAGGAAAATGCTCCAGAAAATGTCTAGTTGTTTTTTTATGTTATCTAAGATTGTGAACTATTCCTTGTGAGTATAATGGATAAAAATATTAACTAATATACTTGTGTCTTTAACATTCTTCAATTGTATTGGACCTTCTCTAAGAATGTATTGAAGAACTCACTTGAACTCAAAGCAGCTTACAATACACCAGGATAAATATTCTGTAGATTAGACTCCTATTGACTTTTTATAATTAAATGATGAGATATTAACAGTAGATGTTTAAATATGAAATATATTTCTTAAATCATTAAAAGGCTAAAGCACATTTTCCATATACATTTATTTGGTTTTGTATATGTGTCCTTTTTGTCTACATGAGAAGTCATCCTGCTCAGATTTGTTCTTTTCCAGATCCATTGTTTTGCAAGAATATTAGTTCATATCAGAAGTGATACTACTTAGAGAATTATGAGTTTGAGGGCATCCTGAGTTATACAAAGAGATGATCTCAAAAGTAAAACAAAAAAAATGTATTGTAATATATAAATATATATATATATATATATGTGTGTGTGTGTGTGTTAACCTAATGTACAACTGAATATATTCATTCTAGTTTATCTTAAGATTTGTACACACTTAAAATAGTACAAAAGTTGTAAGTACAAACATTATGTCCAGTGTCAAATTAAGCTGTTTTGCTGGTGTTAGAGTAACTCCTCTTGATGCTGAAGTATGGTAGACTTCATTGTTGACCAGTTAGTGATTAGGAAAATGGTAGGTATTGCTAGGCAGTGTGATTTGGTAGATATTGTGGTGTGGGGGTTAAAGAAGGATGCTTCCTATAGACTTATATATTTGAATGTCAAATCATCAAGGAGTGGCACTACATGACAGGAATGAGGAAAAGTGACTTTGTTGGGGTGTGTGTGACTCTACTGGTAGAAGTGTTTCACTGAAGGTAGGCTTTGAGGTTTCAGAATCCCAATCTAGACCCAGAGGCTTGCTCTTCCTCTTTTTGTTGCCTGTAGGTTCAAATGTAGAACTCTCAGCTCCTTGTTCAGCACCATGTCTGCTTGCATGATGCCATGCTTCCAACCTTGTCGATAATGGACTAAATCTCTAAAGTTTTAGGTAGGCCCCAATTAAATGCCATCCTTTATAAGAAATGTCATGATTATTCTCTATTTTTACAGCAGTAAAACCCTAACTATAAACCTGAGTTAGATAGGAAGTGCTTAAGGATAGTGGGAACAATCATTGAGAAGGGATGGACTGTGAGGGATATGCTATAATCAATAGAATATTCAACTAATGGATAAATAATTTGATGGCATTATTAGCACATGATAGAAACAGAGTGTTGCTGAGTTAAAGAAAATAGTTTACTGACAGGTATAACCTTTGACTTTTAAAATTTGGTATGGTTCCCCGGTATTTTCTTAAATGACTCTAGTTACCATGCTAATAGCTGAACAAAATTACCTTAATGAGCCCTGTTTTTGTACACATATGTAATCATAGCATTTCTATATCATCAGTGGTTATACATTCTTCATATTTTCAATATTCAACTACTCATATAATCTCACTAAGATAATGAATTATATTTTATTGTAATTTTGTGTTAATATGTTTACAAAATATAAATAAATTCAAGGAACATAGTCATTGCCATGCAATATTTACTGTGATGACAATGATTTGAAGTGAAGACTTTGTACCAATTAATGTATCTACATGTGTCTGTGACAGAAATGATTAACCCATTAATTGATATAAAAGCTTCTCCATCAAAGGCTGATGGACCACCATTCTCTGCTCTTTGTGGATCTCAGGGAATAATATAATAAAATAAAGCAAAACATATATCTTTCAATATTTTTAAATGTATCAATATATATGAAAATAAAAGAAAATAAAAAATATGTCCAGAGAAATCTAAAAAGTTTTAATTTCACTATAATGAATTATAACAAAACTGAAGATAAAGGAGTCTTCATATTTAGAAACAGAATAATATATATGAAAAGCACCAAAAATATAATCTAATAGGAAAGTCATTGACCTTTTTTGGTTTACCACACTCAAAAAATCTGTTGATTCTATGTATAATATGAATAGCTTAAAGATAAACTGCTAGGAATTTGTAGTTCTCTAAGGACTGTGGCTTTCCTATTTCATCAGTGACAACAATTGGCACAGAGACTTTTCTCTCAATTCATCTTTTCAGTATATATTGATTGACAATAGATATATGCCTTCACCTTATTAAATACCTTTATATTAATGAAAGGCACAGCAAAAGGCAGAAGTATAAATTCATATTAATTTGAGCTTTGTCTTAAAGTATGCTTGTAAATAAGCTAGGGAAAGAAACAAATTAACAACAGCATCAAAAATACCAACAAGATATACAGTACATTTTTGCTAACCTAAACAAAAGAAGCTGCCATAGAAAGATATTTGACTGTTAATACTGATTCAACAGTCTCTAGGATCATTCATAATCACGTACACACATACATAGCTAAGTATATTTATCTCAAATAACCCAGTGCATAATACTGTTATAATGACAGTATCAATGTCAAAAAGTACATTAAAGACATTGGATAGCTTCTGAGGAAGTGCTTAACATAAGCTACAGTACTAATTAACATAATAAATTTGTTTTTGGTTTGCCAGCTTGCCATAAAACACTGTATTTGGTAATATTAATGTTATAGTAAATAAAATAGATTCAAATGAAGCCAGCTTGACCTCAATTCCAGATATCAAATATAATGGACACTTATCCTTAAATGTCAAAAGATGCTCAGTTAAGTTTACAATAAGATGACAGACATGGTTTCAATCTTGAGATAGTGTCTTGTATAGCCTAGGTTAGTACCAACCAAATCATACATCTCTATAAAAATCCCTAGTCTTCGTACACAAGATATGTGTCATCATTTCCAGAAGTTAATGGACTTTATTAATACACACTATAGTCATAGGGTTGAGGCTATTACTCGACATATCTTTGGATACTGAGGATCCCTTGTGGAATAAAAGAAGAAATGGAGAATGAGAACCAGGAAGTATTGACAAACAAGCATTCACTAGTTACTGCACTGCAAAGGAGTTGTTCTTGGTTATTGTTAACCGAAATTGCACATAAAGCAATGTTTCTGAGATCTGAGGTTTAATTAAAATCTGTTCTTGCAATAGTGTATGAAATGAACTTTATACCCACATAAGGATATGAAATAATAAGTAATCATCCAAGAAATTGAATTTTCCATGGTGAAATAAAAATGGTCATTTAAGTTATAACATGAACTGTAGATCTAGATCCGACTCACAGTGAAACAGTTTCTTTTCTTTTTTTTTTTTTTTTTGTCTCATCATTTCTCAATGAAACCCTCACACTACAGAAAAGGTAGAGGATTCATTTAAATATACAAGGTTATTGGCGAAAGGGGAACACCTTTCACAAGTTTCCTAAATAATCTCTCCACCACATACCATTAAGTATGTCAAGGACATATTTTACTTTCACATGTCCAGAATATGTTCATACTTTAACCCTTTGCGGCAGTCTTTCCCCACAGCTTTTGAATAATTATTGCAGAGCGTGCTCTGCCAGTGTCTTCTTGATGAGGATTTCGTGTCCTCTTGTCTTGACAATATTAACAACACGAAAACAGGACTACCTAATTCTTCTTCTTTCCTTTAATACAGTGAAGGCAGGTTTATCACTAGGGAAAAAATGGCCCTCTAAAGAAAAATGGGGTACTTCCCTGGAATATGGTAAAATCAATCTTAGACTGAAGGAGAACAATATTTGAAACTGTAAAGTATCTGCAGAATCGATGGTTCTTGACTTGTAACTCTAATCATATAATTTGCTTCATTTGCAACTTCCAACATGTTCTAATTGCCAAATAAATTATCATAGTTTATCATTCTGCTCCGAAAAGCCACCAATATTTTCTGGTCTGTCTTTTGAGTCATTTCCTCAACTATTTCTCATAGAACAATTATCTATACGCTGACTTGACTGAACAATATTTAAACGTATTGCTCATAATGTCTACATATATATTTGAAGTTTTTAAAATACACTATATGGTGAACAAAGCAAAATAATTTATTCCTCTCTAACACTAGATTTGAAATGAAAAGGCAAGAAATTATTAGATAAATTCTTTTTTTAACCACTTTATATATGCAGTTTATTGATTTTAAGTAGATTCACAATATTCTATATCCCTTCCTACTCTTTGTGAAATATTTTTTTAAACTTTTATTGTAATTATGATGAGAAAAGTTACATGATTTCAATTCATCAGAATTTGTTAACATTTAAAAACATTTTAAGTAAATAAAATTAAATCACATTCTTGTTTCACGTTTGTTCCCCCACTCCTCCCAGAGATCCCCCTTCAATACCTACAATATCTTTTTTGTCATATTCCTTAAAATTTATAAAATAATATAACAATAAAAATAAGTATTATAAAAGTTGTTTGATATAAAACAACAATCAATTTAACAGTCTTATGTAAATGCTCATCTACAGCAATAGTGAAAATACATTTTTCTCAATATAAATTTTAAGTAACTCCAAACATATTAACTGTATACTTCAAAATAATATATCACTACTAGTATTTTCTTAAATGAACCTAAATATATAAAGTCTTTTTGTTTGTTCTGTATTTAGTAGAGTTTAAAATCTTGGCTTTTACTGTGGTACAAGCCCAAAATAAGAAAAAATTTTAGACACTGGATTTCATTGTAAGAAGGCTGTACTTAAGTAATCATCATGTCACCAAAGGAATTTATCTCCATCATGATGAAGCTGAGAGTTGATAGTTCTGCTGCACCAAGAAATGAATTTTAGGAACGATTTTTGGATACAGACTTCCGGCTATGGTCAAAGCTATTTGATGTGAGTAAGTGACTTTATTCTCAGCCCACAGAAAACAGGTTACATTCATTTATAAAAAATGGTGTATATATTAAGATGGTCTATCCATAAAGTCATTCACCAACTGTTTCAATGAACAATGGTTCTGCTTGGAGGGTGGCACAGACATTAGGTGAGGGTAAGAGTTTGGTTCATTAGCTGTGATAATTTGGAAAAGCATTCATCTCAGAGAAAGAGTAACTTATAAAGTCCTCTTCTTCAAACTCAATACAAGAGTTACAAACATCAAGCAAAGCATTCAGTCTCACTCTTTGTTGTTCTCTTATAAGCAACCTCCCTAGTTAATCCTCTATGTTTCTTTTGGGTATATAAATACTTTTGAAATATATAAGCTGTTCTGAAAACCATAGTATAGTGTAAAGACATGAAATAAACAATACTATTAATAGAGAGGCTGAGATAGGAGAACAAGATTTCAAGACCCTTGTGTTGTATACAGCAAGTCACTATCACAAACAAACAAATTGATAATGTAATATATAGATTGTACAATGTTAGACCTATTTCTCCAATTACCAAATTAGAGAGACCATTGGATGACAATCAACAAATTTCTAATTCTTCATATTACTGGATTTCAATCGATTAGAATATGTTGGTAATGTTCATTTTCATATTAAGATATTAAGAAAAAGTATTTTTCATTTCCTGTTGTTTTTGTTGTAAGAGGTAGAATTAGGTTTGTGTGGATTTGTTGAAAGATTAACTTCTTGCTTCTTCTAAGGTTTAGTTTTGCTCCTTATGTTGATCTTTTCCATCTATTATCCTTTGTAGGGCTGAATTTGTGGAAAGATATTGTGTAAATTTTGTTTTGTCATGGAATATCTTGTTTTCTCCATCTATGGTAATTGAGAGTTTTGCTGAGTATAGTAGCCTGGGCTGGCATTTGTGTTCTTGTACGATCTGTATGACATCTGCCCAGGATCTTCTAGATTTCATAGTCTCTGGTGAGAAATCTGATATAATTCTGATAGGCCTGCCTTTATATGTTACTTGACCTTATTCCCTTACTTCTTTTAAAGTTCTTTCTTTGTTTAGTGCATTTGGTGTGTTTATTATTATGTGATGGGAGGAATTTCTTTTCTGGTCCAGTCTATTTAGAGTTCTGTAGACTACTTGTATTATCATGGGCATCTCTTTCTTTAGGTTAGGGAAGTTTTCTTCTATAATTTTGTTAAATGTATTTACTGGCCCATTACATTGGGAGTCTTCACTCTCTTCTATACATATTATCCTTAGGTTTGGTCTTCTCATTCCATCCTGGATTTCCTGGATGTTTTGGGTTAAGAGCTTTTTGCTTTTTACATTTTCTATGACTGTTGTGTCAATGTTTTCTATAGTGTCTTCTGCCCCTGAGATTCTCTCTTCTATCTCTTATATTCTGTTGGTGATGCTTTCATCTATGACTTTTGATTTCTTTCCTATGTTTTGTATGGCTAAGTTTGTCTCTCTTTCTGTTTTCTTTATTGTTTCTATTTCCATTTTTAGATTCTGGATGGTTTTGCTCATTTCTTTCACATGTTTGATTGTGTTTTCCTGTAGTTCTTTAAGGGATTTTTGTGTTTTCTCTTGAAGCACTTCTAGCTGTTTACCTGTGTTCCCTTGTATTTCTTTGAGGGTGCTACTTATGTCTTTCTTAAAGTCCTGTATCATCACAATGAGAAGTGATTTTATCTAAATCTTGCTTTTCTGGTATAATGGTGTGTGTAGGACTTGCTATGGTGGGAGAATTGGGTTCTGATGATGCTAAGTGACCTGATTTTGTGTTGTTTATTTTCTTATGATTGCCCCCTGCCATCTGATTATCTCTAGTGCTATCTGTCCTTGCTAAATCTGACTGGAGCCTGTCCTTCCTGTGATCTTGGTTGTGTTGGAACTCCTCAGAGTCAAGCTGTCTCAGTGATCCTGTGCTTCTGTGATCCTGTGATCCTGGGCTTGTTAGATCACCTGGGAATGGGGCTTCCTCTGTGTGTTGTGGGACTGGCTGCGGAGCTTGCACCCAAGGTCTGCTCAGGACACCAACCCAGACAGATTGGAAGGAATCTGAGTCACTGGGGCGGAGTTCCTGTGTGCCTGGTCCCGCTGGTCCCAGTTACTCCCAGTGTTGGGACAGAACTTGGTTCATCCTCACCTCTGATCCTGGGTGTGTCAGAGTGCCTGGGAGTGGAGTTTCCTCTGGGTGCTGTGGGACTGGCTGCAAAGCTTGAGTCCAAGGTCTGTTCTGGACACCAGCCCAGACAGAGCAGAAGGAACCCCTAGATAAACTCTTATTTTATCCTAGGAATGGATCGTGTCAATGTAAATAGCAACTAGTATTCCCTTTGTAAAACTCCAGGCTAAATTCACATGTTCATATGGAATATAACACCTAATAGAACTAAGAAGTGGAGTGTTTTGAGAAGCAATTATATTATGGAGCTTATAATACATCAGGTAGTTGGTCTTTACAAAAGATGTTGAAAGGAAATGCCCTATTGCTCTTGCAGTCAGCAAAACAAATAATCTCTTTTAAAAATAGGAAGTGAGTTAAATCTAGAAACTTCATCTTGGGCTTCCTGACTCAAAGAGAGCTAAAATGAAATAGTTTGCTTGCTAACTCTTTTCTCAACTCACTAAATTTTGCACAAGTGACTAATGCTTCCTTAAATGGCACTTAGTAGAAAGAATAAGGTGTTTTTGTAAAGGATTCTTAAAGTTGTGAAATGGCTTCAGTACTAGGCAATGGAAGAAGTTGGGGATGTTTGGAAGTGAATGCTTGAAAAGGCCATCTCATTCTTAGTGATACAGAGAGGTGAACCTGATAAAAGCTTGGAAAAAGAGAGCTCTAGAGATAACCCCATTCTACACAGGTGTTAACTGCAAATGAATGGACTGTTGCTAGAAATATGGATGCAATGAACATTTATCAAGAGTCCTCAGATGAACATAAAGAATGGATGATTGGAAACTAGATGAAAACCTAAGCTTCTTAAATTGTGACAAAATTGGACTATCATGTGTGTCTTACTGTTGTAGGACAGGTAAGATCTGTAAGCAATAAAATGGGGGATGTTTAAAAAGAAATGTTATGAAAAATTTGAATGGATAGAATTGTTTTGTTGTTGTTGATTACAGCAAAATGAAAAGCGAGGGAAAAGACAGATTAGGGGTATCTACACATTTGTAAAATTCCCAGCTAGAAATGATAGAAGAGATAAAAAAAAAAAAAAAAAAAAAAAAAAAAAAAAAAAAAAAAGCTGCTCAGGAAGAGCACTAAGAACTGTCAGGTGACCACTGGTTAAGAAGTTTACCATGGAAAAGCAGAAGCCCTCCTACTCCTCAACAAGACAATAAAAATATGATCCCATAGGCATCTTTACATTTTTTTCTGGATTATTTATCCTCAAGAAGCTCATACAAGCAGGAATTTGGATTCTAAATCAATTCAGGGCTCAGTCTTTGATCCCTCAAAGTCTATTCATTCAAACCTGAGTATTCAGAGAATATTCAGATACTCTGAAAGGCACAGAGAGTAGTAGAGGGCATGTACATCATGTGAAATTTGCATCTTGAACTTATATTTCAAAGGATGCTCTGGCAGAACTTGCAGGCCAAATAGAACTAACAGACCTAGGCAGCATATCACAAAGGCACACTTCCTTGAGAACTTGGACCTGGCTGTGATGGCTAGCGTATGAAGAAAATTCAAAACCATACTAACAGAAAAGTCATGGTCAGATAGGATTGGTTCTCTGATGAATAACCTGCAGCACCCAAGAATCTCAGCATGTTCATGATATACACATGGAGAGCCAATGTTATTGCATACAGGGAGGCTGACCATAGTATACAGCTGAATCTAAGAGTCAGAATTAACTGATCTCAGTGGGAGCAGTCTCTTAGTGAAATGGTCTTCAGGCCATAGATATCCTGTAGGGAGAAAGTTATGGTGGTACCTTCTTCACATATTATCAACACTGACACAGAAGATCGTAGGAAGGGCTTGCCATTGCTCTGTGCCTAAATACTGGGGTGATGTCTTTGCTATTTTTCTAAGACTAAAGTCCTTGACATGGCTATTCCCATGTCAACAACATACATTCACATACAACTTCACTCATTCAGGGCTTACATCAGTCCTATACTCCTGAAAACAGAACTATTTCTGTCACCTCATTTTTTTTTTTAATGTTGGAAAACGTACTAACCCAAAGGCTCCAATGTGAAAAACCCACAGGTACAAAACTTGATCTGTTGGACTCTGTGGCTTTTGGAGCTCAGCCTCACTGAGTGTGGCCAGATGTGGACCATTGGTGCTTGGGGACATATTCCTCTCTACCACCATATACTCTCATACACATACACATAATTGAAAACAATAATTAAAACTTAAAAATAAAGATGACAATTGTTGAGAAAGTAAGGTTCCAAGTCCAGGGACAGAGTTAGCACCAAGAGATGGAAAGGAGCCACTTCCTGGTCTTCCAGCAGGTGGAGACATAGCAACAGGTTGCCATCTTTGAAGTGGAAAATAAGGCTTCACTGGAAACTGTGGATTCCTTAGATTTGAACTTGCCCGGTTTTGGACCTGTAAGAAATAAACTATTGCTTTTAGTTTCTCAGTCTAAAGTGTTCATTTTAGTAGTTCAGGTTAACGAAGAAGACATGAAGACACCCTACCCATGTTTATAGTTAGATGTATTTTCTTCTTCCTTAGCCTCCTTAGCTTCCTGAGCTTATACCATTTAGCGGAATATTTTAAATAACCAAACTTAAAGCCGAGTTTCTCCTTTGGTTTACAATGATCAGTATTATTGATGCCTTCACTACGTATTTCCTTTTTATCTGGATGCTTTCATTTACATTTTACCTGTTTCCTTATTCACTTAGTCGGGAAATTAAATTTGTCCTTTTAATGTCATTTTCAAGTGTATTTAACTGATGATATAAATTATCCACTATTCACCAATTCATCCTCTGCTTAAAACATTCTATATTAAATGTTTATTTTAAGTAAAATCAGTTTGAAATTTCTTATGATTTCTGATTGAAAAATTACTCAAATATATTATTGGTTGGTTGGTGATTGGTTTGGTTTGTTTTTATTTTCTAGGAATTTTCAGGTTTTCCTGATTCTTGAGTTGCATTAATCATTTGACTTTATGTTGGGTTGAGAATATACATATGTACATATATATGTATATATGAATATAATTAATATACCTATTAATGAATTAATATAATATGAATGACTTACTTTTCTTTCAAATTTTTAAGGTGGTCATTTTTCCTTATGTATAGATATGTATATGTGTGTGCATGAAGTATGTAGGTATATGCATACATATGTATGTGCTCATGTGTGTGTGAGTGTGAGTATGAGTGTGTGTGTGTGAGAGAGAGAGAGTATATGTACACAGATACATTATGTGGAGACCAGAGGAAGATGTAGTATGCATTTCCATGTCACTCTGCATTATTCATTTGAGAGAAGATTTCTCACTGAACCTGGAGCTATGATGGTCAGAAAACGCTGTTCTCTGTTCTTCATAGGGCCAGAATTGCAGTTATTCCTGCCTTATGATGCGGGTGCTAGAATATGAACTCGAGCCTTATAAGATTGTGCAGGTAGTAGACATTTATCTGCTTCGCAATATGTAAGTTTATGTCACAAAATGTATTCTAGCCCATGCTGTTGCTAAATGGATTGTTCCATAAATGTCAATTAGATTAAGTTGATTGAAAGTTTGGTTTAAGTCAGCAGTATAAATATGATTTTATACCACTTTTATGTATCTGTTACTTAAGAATGATTGTTGACTCTACAATTACAGTAGTAAATATGTCTGTGTGTCTTTGCAGTGCTACAGTATTTAATTTTGCGGTTTCATACCCTGCAGTTGGGCACACACACATTTTGTTCTTTGGAGAATTGAATCTTCTATGGTACTTAAGGCTCACCTTTATCTCAACTTTTTTAAACTATTTAATGCTAAATTTTCTTAACAGTAACATATAACTATAACATTACTTCTCATGCCCTAGACATAGAATATGTTTTTTGTTAGTTACTTTAGCTTATATGACTCCATGTAACTAAAACATCTCACTTTTTATGAACCAAACTTATTTATTGAGATATTTTTATTTTTCATCCACCCTCATGTTCTGTTTAATTGGGAATGAGCCTTGCCATGTAATCCAAGCTGTATTTGAATGTAACAATCCTCCTGTCTTGGCTTTCCAAGTGCTGAATATATAGGTGGATGCCACCTTTCACACCTTAAACTGCTATGCTTTGTTTGTTATAGTGTAAAGCTATTTACTTGACACAGACTAATAGTATCTGCCCTGCTTTCCTCTTATGTTTATAATATTAGTTCTTTCTTTCTTTCTTTTGTTTTTTTGGTTTTTTTTTTGTTGTTGTTGTTGTTGTTGTTGTTGTTGTTGTTGTTTTGAGACAGGGTTTCTCTGTATAGCTTTGGCTGTTCTGTAGAACAGGCTAGCCTCGAACTCAGGAATCTGCCTGCCTCTGCCTCTCAAGTGTTGGGATTAAAGGCGTGTGTCACCACGCCCGGCCCAATTTTAGTTCTTTCACTCTGCATTCTTTCTTTCTCCAATTAACATGTTTCAAGTGTTTCCTGATTTTTCTCCTCTCCTAGTGTATGAAATACACTTATTGTTTGTTTATTTTCAAGTCAGCCAGTTTTCTAACACACACAATTCTCCTTCCTCAGCTTGCAAAGTCCTTAAGATACAGGTGTATGATCATGAGTAACATAATATACTTTAAGGTGTTTTTTCTCAGAGTTTTCAGTTTAAGTTTTTATTAATCTCATTCTATATTCACAAACTGAACACTTTATCAGGTTTCTTAAGGGCAGTCCAGGTGGCTTTCTCTAATTTGTTTTAGCTTTACTGTCATTCAGTTTACATACATGGCCTAGAATCATCCAGTGCAATGCTATTACAAAGCCAAGCCATCCTTTAGATTATAGTTAAATTGATCATTTGAAAACATAGGGCTAGAGAGATAACTCAGTGTTTAAAAGCACTGGCAGCTCTTCCAGATGACCTAGGTTCAATTCCAAACACCTGCATGATGTAAACCTCTATGGCTTCATGCACAGAGGATCAGTTACCCACCCACTCTAGCTGCTATGAAAACTGGATAAGTGGCATACAGACATACATTCAGGCAAAACAACCACAGACATAAAGTAAAATTTAAAAAGTTAACATTTATTCCTTTTTCTTTGTTTTCCCACTAAATGCATGAACTAAAATATCTGATAAATAAATATATATGTATGAACATATATATTCAATATATATATATATATATATATATATTCAGCAATGAAGAAGTTTTCTAAAAGTTACTTGCTGAATATGCCTGCTGTTGATGGATTAAATCTGCTTTTGAGTATTCTATTTGATGCTTTACTTTTTTCACTCAGTACTTTAATATTATATTAAATTTTCTTCTTGTTTATACAGTATCGATTGTTAAAATTGGAGTAATTTTCAGGTAGTTAAGCTGGCTTCCTCTATCCCTGTGGCTTCTTTTAAATCTAATTGCTTATTTAAGTACACTGTCCATTGAGTAGGACACATCCCTGTATGCATGTTGCTTTGCTGTACAGTATTTTTCCTAGGCAGTACTTTCTGAAGTTTCTGAATATTTCTCTTATATTTTGTTAATCTTAAAGTTTGTAGCCATACATTCCATGTGTTCCATTTCTTCTTTTCTATATTTCCAGTTGAATAAATATTATAATGATTTGTTAATATTTCAATATTACCAATCATCTGGATATATAATAGTAACTGTTCTATAGTTTTTTTTAATTAGATATTTTCTTTATTTACATGTAAATTTTCCCTTTCCCAGGTTCCCCTCCAAAAAACAAACAAATGTTCTATAGTTTTGACACAATTTTCAAACATTATGTGTTATTTAGTTTTTTCCTTTCATTTCTATTGGGTTTTAGTTGAGGAACTGATTTGTCTTTAAATTCACAGATTTTTCTCCCAGTCCAACCTTCAAGGAACTACTGAGATAAACCCTTCTTTTCCTTTACATTGGCTTTCACTTTTAACCTTTTCTTCTGATCACTCACTAGTATGCCCACCCCACTGCTCACAATTAACCATCTGTTCCTGCATGCTGTCTCCATCCCCACTAGATCCCTGAACATATTAATCATAGTTATTTAAAATTCTCTATCTGATACTCCAGTTCTCTGTCATTTCTGAGTTTGTATCTGTCACTTACTTTAATGGTGCAGGCTGTGTTCATTTAAATTTTGGCATGACTTGCAACCTTTTTGTAGTGAAATTTTTGATATATTATGTCAGATAATGGAAAATAAGACAAATAATTTTCTAGTATGATAATTTGCTTTAATGTGACCAGAACTGGGGCGTCTTCAGCGAATGCTGTGGCTACAGATCCTGAAAGCTTCAAAGTACACTAATGTCTATGGTACTGTCTCACTGCACAACCTGAGCTTCTTTAAGAAGCCCTCTTCAGAGAAAGCCTGTGTCTCAATGCCTTTCATGTTCTAATCTATGCTTCAGATATTAGATTATTGACATCATGAAATAGTATTTTGGAGGAAGTGTCTTACAGATTCTCTTGTCATCAGATGATGGATTTTGAGGAGTGTGTCACTGAGCTGCAGTGCTTACCTTGTTCTGAACACTTCGGTCTCACATAGGCATGAAACAAATGTTAACATTACTTCAAAATAATTAGCTTTTCATTTTCCACATTAAATAAAAGCATTGGTAAAGTCTACCTTGACCTTGAATTCTCTCCTATAGAGAATATTAAATTATGATGACAGATCTCATTCATTTGGCAGAAACAAATGAGAATAACTGATTGCTGCAGCAAGAAACTGGTGGCATTTCATAAGATAGACTTTCAAAAACTGAGTGCTCTTATTCCTTCAGCTTATCACATTTACCAAGAGGTCTGCTTCTCAGGTTATCTCTTTTTTATCTTTGATCTGGAGAAAGAACTCATGTTCAAGACAATCTGGATTCACCTTCCTCTAAAGATTATGGAGACAATTCCCTCATAATCAATTTGCTGATGAACTTATGAAATATTTTAAAATCTTCACTTTTTCCCACATTTTAGAAGAATAGTGACATCTCTCAACATTCTTTTACATAGGTACTCAATCCAAAGGCTGGTAGAATGAATATATTATATTGTTAATATTGCTAATGTATAATATATACATATATAATGTATAATATATACATATATACAAATTTTGAGCCTACCAATTACTTTTTCTTCACTTTTAATATACCTGAAGCAGATATACATACCAGTTAACTTATTGTCCAAATATAAGTACAAATTTAAAAATAAAACTGTAGACAGAGAGCTTTTGGGTCAGTAATACAGAGCTTACTAAAGAAGCTTGAGAATCAGAGTATTTTTTCCTTTGGTATTATGCAGAGTAACTTCCATTACCATGAAGACTAGTCAGGAGGTGTGGAGTCAGAAGGGGTAGGCACCAGCTTGCCTTCCTCATATTCAATGAATTGTGTAGGTGTCATCTTCTGCAACAAGTATTAACATAAGTTTGTGGAGAACAACCAATAGCCTTGGTAATAGTCTATTTTGTTTAAGAGTCTCCATGGGAGCCTTTGTCCAACAATACAATTAGATGTAACTCATTTCTAGAACTGGAGGATTCATTTAATGACAAGTGATGACCATCTGGCATTCAGTTTCCTCAATTATTTATCAAAATTTAGGTCTCTTTCACATGTGTATATATTTGGGAAAAATATATATGCATATATTGAAATATATGTATATATTGTATTAGGTTTTTATACAGCTAGATTATATATTCGTTAGGCCCAAAATTAGCTTTATTTGCAATGTATTTATATCCGCAGATATAGGATGAAAGTTTTATTGTTTAAAACTATGATGTAGTAATAGAGGAATGAGTGCTAGCCCATGTTACTGACAAAACAGACATTAAATGATAGAAATTAGCACTGATGGAAAAGATAACTCTGGAGGAAATGGAACTATGATTGAATGCTTATAAAGTTGTATAGTAGCTATCATCAGACAAATATAACTGGTTTTCATAATTTTATGATTGCATATAGATACCTGTACTGGCTAGTCTTGTGTGTCAACTTGACACAGACTGGAGTTATCACAGAGAAGTGAGCTTCAGTTGGGGAAATGCCTCCATGAGATTCAGCTGTGGGGCATTTTCTCAATTAGTGATCAAAGGGGTAGTACCATCCCTGGGCTGGAAGTCTTGAGTTCTATAAGAGAGCAGGCTGAGCAAGCCAGGAGAAGCAAGCCAGCAAGAAACATCTCTCCATGGCCTCTGCATCAGCTCCTGCTTCCTGACCTGCTTGAGTTCTAGTCCTGACTTCCTCTGGTGATCAACAGCCATGTAGAAGTAAGCTGAATAAACCCTTTCCTCCCCAATTTGCTTCTTGGTCATGATGTTTGTGCAAGAATAGAAACCCTGACTAAAATAAATTGGTACCAGGAGTGGGGTATTCCTGTGACAACCTGACCATGTTTTGGGGAGGAGTGTGGAAGGACTTTGAAACTTTGAGCTAGAAGAGCCACTGTTAAGAACTCTGTGGAATGTCTGTGGGAGCTTGGAAGATCTTGTTGAGAACAGTACAGAGATGGAGGCCTGGCTCGTGAAATTTCAGAGGAAAGATTAAAGACTCTTATCAGGGCCATGTTGTTTTGATTGTAAAGATTCTGTGGTTCTGGTTAGCTGGGGCTGAATTATCAGCTGTGATTAACAAGATACCAGAACTACTAAAATAAAAACTTTGCATTGCTGGGACTATTGATGCTGGTTAGCTAGAGCTAAGAAATTAGCGGTGATTAAGAAGAGACCAACATCATTGAGGTGACATCTTCTGGGGAGTGTTTTCTGAGAGCACTAAGAGGTTGTGTTCCAGAGATAGCCAAGGTTGTACCTTGTGCTGCAGCAGGACTTGGTAATGTGTAAGAGTCACCCAGGTGGTACTGGTTTTGACAGCACGAAGGGGTCATAGAGAGCAGCTGAGGCTCGGCACAGTGAGAGGCCATGGAAGGCCATTGGTGAAGGTGCAGCCTCAGTTTGCAATTCATGGCCCAGAACTGAAGGTGTCATGCAAAGGAGTTGAGGCTTGGCACCGTAAAGACAGTCTATGAGAGGATACTGGTAAAGCCTAGTTACAGCAGTGTTTTGGGAATGCCAGTACCATACAATGACCACCAAGGACAGCAGCAGCAATGGAATACAGACATCTGGAGCCCAGAAGATAAAGATGTGTGCTACAAAGGGCAGAGCTGGAGAAGTGACCAAAGCCCTTGGAGGAGCCCAAAAGATCGTGAGTTAGATCCTCGACATTGGTTTTGCTTTTAATTGTGACTGTGCCCTAATATTTTTCCCTCTTAAAGGAAAAATATATTTTAGTGGAGCCCACAGTTAAAAGACTTTAAATTTTAAAAATATTAGACATTTTAAATTGATTGAACTTTTAATATGTAAAGACTGTGAGACTTTAAATCTTGGGGATGCATAAGAACATAAGGGTTGAGGCTTAATAGTAATGTGTTTGTGTGTCAAGTTGATAAGTAGTCAATTGTACTGGCTAGTCTTGTGTGTCAACTTGACACAGGCTGGAGTTATCACAGAGAAGTGAGCTTCAGTTGGGGAAATGCCTCCATGAGATCCAGCTGTGGGGCATTTTCTCAATTAGTGATCAAAGGGGTAGTGCCATCCCTGGGCTGGAAGTCTTGGGTTCTATAAGAGAGCAGGCTGAGCAAGCCAGGAGAAGCAAGCCAGCAAAGAACATCTCTCCATGGCCTCTGCATCAGCTCCTGCTTCCTGACCTGCTTGAGTTCTAGTCCTGACTTCCTCTGGTGATCAACAGCCATGTAGAAGTAAGCTGAATATACCCTTTCCTCCCCAATTTGCTTCTTGGTCATGATGTTTGTGCAAGAATAGAAACCCTAACTAAGATAATACCATAGCATAAAATAATACTTTTCACAATTTTTCTTTTCTTCTCTTAAAAACATGACTTAAAATTATTGCTGCATAACTTTATATCCATTCATAGACTACAAGCTAATGGCAAGGCCAATAGTTTACATATTGGTGTATTTTAAAAGATGTCAGTGTCTATGCAGACAGTAGGTAGAAAGAATAGTAAGTTAAAAACCTATTTGAATAGTTAACATCATAATATTTAGTATGATTTATTGCTCAAAGGTTACACTGAAGTGTGACACTGTGCTATTTATGGAAATAAAAAGGCATGTATCGCTATTATCTAATGAGTACTAACTTTCTGGAGTATAGCTGAATCCCATGATTATTTCATTAATAGCAATCTTTATACTATTTTCCCCTAATCATAAGGTTTTTGCACAATTCAAGTAAGGATCTTTTATTTACTATGGATTTTAACAGTTCATAACCAAATGGATACTCTGTTAAAACTGAAAGATAAAAAGTTAAATATGCCAAGGTGAGCTCACAGTTAGATATCAGTACATACTAGCTGGACATCACTACTTAATATTCCTTGGGTTTCTAGCAAAACTCAATCAAATTTAAAATTTAAACCATAAACAGAATAACGAGAGGAAGCCTGCACATTTTTACTGGAAACAACCTTTTAGCCTATCTTGTTTGTTTTGTTTTGTTTTGTTTTGTTTTTCTCATTCATCCCTGATACTTTTTTATGTTTTTTTTTCAGTGAAGTCATAATACCTCCTTATTGCCTTTTATTGGTCAATGGAGAGAAATTACCAGCATTTCCTTTTAACATGGGGAAGTCACAACCCGTTTATTTTTGATATGTTACCACAGATGCTTTATTTTCTGCTTATCACTGTGCTGGGTTGGAGAAAAACACAATTAGTGAAAGAGAAGAATCAGTACCGTGGGCTTTTTCACACTTTACAAATGGTTACAAAGTGATAATTAACAATGTGCTAAATACTAGGTGATAATACTCAACAGAATAAGGTGAAAATTAATTGTCTGAGATAAGATATCGCTGGAATGGTTCATTTCCTTAAAAGCTATTGAAGCAGACAAAAACTGACATTTTCTCGTTTTGAGGAGGATAATGCACTATCATCAACTCAATTGGATTGAACCATTCCTAGTCATTACCATCATCTTTCATTCATGCTTCTGTTCATTCAACAAACAGTTATTGAATAACAACACTGTGTCTAGAATATTGATAGATGGTGCAGATAAAACAGGAAAAAAAATAGATAGGTGTCTGCTTCCATGGGAGATTTACTATGTCATTTTCTGTCATCATCCATGTCATTAGTGCCATCTCCAATATCACTAATTTCATCCTAGCCCCATCATCATTTTTTGTCGACAGCATTAGCTTAAGAAATAAAATCTGTACTAATATGTTTAATAATCTTAATAATTAAAATAAATCTATGTATGTAAGGCATCTGAGACTTGAATTCATTTTGACCTTCTGCAGCATAAGTTTAAAATGTTATCTTTCCAGAAAACAAAGGAACACTAAAACTAAATGAATAAGAAGAAACAGAACAAAAACAAAAATGCGACAAACAAACAAACAAAAACAAACCAAAAAGGAAAAATACTTCCTCTTTTAAATTAGACAAAACTATAGGCTACTTCATACCATTCAGCCTTCTAAGGTACTGGATGATTGAAGCATATTTTCTGAGTGGCTATGTGGTAAAATAAAGATGTTTCATTCTTTCTAAGTTTCTAATGTCTACATAAATGTGTAGCTAGAAATAGTCACTGGAGGTGCCAAGGCAAGAATCTCCTAACTCCTTTACATGCTGAGCAAGGCTCTGTCCCTCATCAGAGCCCTTCCTTCCACATCCTTCCCTTGCATTCACAATGGATAAACTTCAACCTCTCTTTCCCTATTGTAAGTGGACTGCTTTACTCTGGTCAGGTTTACCTCATGCTGCTCAGACTGTTTTGCCTTTCTCACTCTCTTGCAGTCACACTTTGTTTTAGTCTTATACACCTGTATGTTAGGTATGAGGAAGTGGTAAATAAGCATAATATTGATGAGGGTTAGGAACTTAAACTATAGTGGCAATTTCAGCATAGAAATTAACCTGGAACAGAAGCTATAACTAATGAGTTAAGATATTAAAGAACAATAGTTAAAATGGTAAGGATGTTATACAAGAAAAAAAAACAAAAACAAAACAAACAAACAACAACAACAACAACAACAACAAAACCCAAGAAGACTTCTGGTCCCATGCACAGAAACTGATAATACGTGTAGACATATTGAAAGTTAAAAGCAGTGCTAATAATTCAAAATCCCAAAATTTACCTGTCTGTGTGTAAACAGATGAGTCTGTTATATGGTCCTCATTTAGAAATACTAAGTGAGAGATATCAAGGAAGCAGCTTTGAACAATAGTTTTTGTCTTTTGAAATATCTCAGTACTGGAGAGGTATTTTTCAGGTTGTATAGGTAAGAGAGGGAAAGAAAATTGATGCTATAAAGCAAGTAGAGAAAACATGAGAAGACAGAAGTCCAAGGACAGAATCATGACAATGAAAAACATGAAGCACAATGAGATTCAGGAGAAAAGATAAAAAGAACACACCAAATATGCAGACAGGGGTAGGGTAAATGGAAAGTCGATGTTTTCTTCTTTGGCATCTGATATTTTGGATGAGCTTAGTTGAAGCAGCCATAGGAGATTTATAGAGCCTAGGGTAGACTTTCACAGATTGGCAAGCATCAATATGAATAAGTAGAGTTTTTTTTAAAGTTCTTTTTGATAATGATGTGCTTAGGTTCTCAGTGATGTGTAACCTCTGCACTGGAAGGGGTCACCTAACTACCTGCCATGCCATATGTCTTAATGTGTCTACTGAGGCCTGGCCTTCACTGTCACCTCCTTGGAGAGAGCTATCCGACCATCTGTGCTTCTCTCCTGTTTTCCATTCTAGACGTCTCCTGTGCCTGTTTTCCTACAAGTTGTCTGCAGTGATGAGCATCTTAGATTATTTTCTTTTAATTTGTGATAAGGCTTATCCCCTGTAAATCACTAGCAACAAACTACAGAAGGAGAGGGTTCTGTTGCACTGTTGCACCCTTTCCTCTTCTGTTTCCTTATGTTAGAATCAGCGCTACAATATCAGTTTTGCCAGGCAGCACT
The DNA here is from genome assembly GCA_019843815.1 of Montemys delectorum. Taxonomy (NCBI): domain Eukaryota; kingdom Metazoa; phylum Chordata; class Mammalia; order Rodentia; family Muridae; genus Montemys; species Montemys delectorum. Next base: position 4,903 of record JADRCD010194222.1, on the reverse strand, counting down.
TTTTACAGACTTAACTCCTTATATACTAGACATTGGCAGGTCTAGGGTTGCACAATATATAACCATGAGTCCCCTATGAGGTACAAAAATACCTGTATGCATACAATGTCCATAGCTTTAAAATATATGATTCTCTGATTAAATTCTATTTCGAGCGTGTTTTCTAGTACCTGGAGACTATGAACCCATATGCAAACCAAAGGAAAATTCAAAAACTGCATGCCTAATATTTCCTTAGCTTTCTTTCCTTCACTTGAGAGTTTATTATCCTTTTAACTTGGTTAAGAGTTCTTTACTTTCTACTTTCTTTCTTGCAGTGCAAGATTCACAGTCAAAAGATGTTATTACTGATGTGTTAACACCTAGAACAATCCTAGCATATACTAATGAATATATATCTGTGAATAAATGTATCATGTTTACTTTCATCTTTATATCAATGCCCTTAGAAAAATGAAAAAAATACATGTAGAATTAACATAATATTATCAAATTCAGTAATAAGAATATCCTGAGAGCTTCAAATCCCAAGGTTAAATTTTAAAGAATTTGCATACATTTCAGTGAATTTCATAAAGAAGAATTCTTGCAAAATGCAGTGTGTGTGTGTGTGTGTGTGTGTGTGTGTGTATGTGTGTGTGTACACACGTACACGTGTATGCATGAGGATGTATGCATGAACACATGTATGTGTGTGTTTGTGTGTTCATATTATGGGTACAGCAGTTATTTTTTAATATTTCTAAAAAACTGGTTTCTATTTATCTACAACTATGTCAAATTTTTAAATTTGTGAAGTAGATCTATTTTCAGGAACTATTATATTCTGAAGAGATATGCAAGAGAAGATATGTAAAAGAAAGATATAATGTGTCCATCTGTATTATAATTTAACAAACTGTGCTATAAATTACTGTTTGTAACCATTTTATATTCACCAATGATCCAAGGAATAGTCAGTGATTGCCAAAAATAAATAAATAAATAAATAAAAAGCTAATTACATCTTTTAAAATTTTAAGTAGTATGATGTGTTTAACTCTGAGCTATTTTTTGAGTGTTTAAGCCTCATATATACATTTTTAATTTTGATTGCTCCAGTGAGCCATGTAGCTTTCCACTAGAGATACATTTCAGAGAAGAGCTGCCGACCCAGCTAACTCACTTGCTGAACTTGCCCGCTACAAAACAACTTCCAGGGCAGACAGGTGCTTTTATTTTAAATAAGTGTTCTTTTAAAAAATGTATACTACAGTAAAATGATGCGAGAGGTATAGATTCATAATGAAATCCACAATAATCCCACAATTATTTATAATACCAAGAAGAAAGCTACATTGTCTTATAGGAATTCATAAAATGTGCCAATGTTTGCGCATGAGTCATCTCATTTTATACCCACAGCATTGTCATACAGGGGATCTTATTATCCCTAATTTCACATGACAAAGTGAAATAATTAAGCAGTTAGAGGATTTATTTCACACCATCCAGTAAGTGATTTTTGAATGGAAGACATAAAGACTTACTTAGATTAAGTAAGTCTTGAGTTTTCTCCCATGTGTGAGCTACAGAGGTAAGCACTAGAGGAACTCTCAGATAAGCACTAGTAGAACCAGGAATGTTAACGACATAGGCTTGCTCCTTCAAAGGAAGGGGTGAGTAACCTGCTATCTGCCCAGAAAGTTGGGAGTACACCTACTTAACGGTCTGGAAATCTGTCTGTTTTCTGTGTAGCTGAGACCCCACCAGGCCCTCTGCCAGACACTTATGAATTTGTCAATTTATATAATCCTTCTTTATGGTAAGTGCCACATGTACTTTATAAAACCCATCTTTATGGAAGTTGTCACATGCAGTTTATAAAGTGTTTTGTCTTAGTAACAAAAATGTCTTAAGCTTAATTGCCCACACAAGATTTCATTAATTATCACCAGGAAAACTTAGTCAAAGTATGATGTGAGTAGATATTCCAAAAATTAACTACTTGGTGTCAGAATCATGACATTTGAATCAAATTAGTACTCTTTGTTCAAAATACCTCCTTGCCTCCTATAGATCATTTTTGTGTGGCAATGGTGGGTACAGAGACCTCTGCTACTATAGAAGCACATGCTATATGGCACTTGTACACATGTGCACCCCCAACACAGAATACTCAATGAACTATATTAAAAATATAGCAGCTCAAGAATAATTAACTATTAGTATGGTAACATGTTCTGCCATCATTGCTACTTTAATTATTTGATTAATATTTGAGTTCCATCTGTAGTGTGGACTATTACATTCTATAGAATTATGATTCGTCAACCATGTGCTCTGTCACAAAAGATGCATATGTTCTAAATTGCTTCACAATAATGTCATTGGTATTATTGGAGGCAGCCTTCAGTGTACTTATATTGATGAATGTACAAGAAGACAGTGCTGATGGTCCAGTACTCAAAGCCTACAAATCATAAAGAAATATCTTATCATAAAACAATATTAAGATTAAAAACATGTTTTTCCCCTACTTACTATATCACTGTGTTTAAAAACCTTAAAACTTCACTGTAGCTTCATTCCTAAATTTTACAGTTGGCAAAGCAACAAACCTGCCTACAGAAGTGCTTAAAATGTTCCCTGCATAGGTGAAAGCACCCTGAGTTTTTAGTTTTCGTGGTCACCCTAAGTACCAGTATCAAACCATAACAAATGATACGATCATGCAACATTAACTCTTGGTCTAGATAACTCTCCAAACCAGCTGTCCACGTTGTCTTATCTCAGAATTCCTTGGTTGCTTCAATCTGCCTATCTGTTCTATAAACATGGCTTCTAGGAAATAATGGCCCCAGAAATTATATCTCTTCTGATGGTAGTGCCCTATATAATGTGGGCTTATATTTGAAAAAGCAAACCATATTACCCTATATAGGTGGCTGAGAAGATTAGGATTTGAGCTTTTTCTCTCACCTCAGAGGCACATGAAAATTATTTATTGACAGATGTTAGTATGACAAAGCACAACTGGGTTTACAGTCAATAACAAGTCTTTTTAATGAATGTTAAACCATAAAATGAATCCATCCAATCACTGTGCACTGTGGAAATCTGTATAAAAATTCCTCGAAAAACTGAAAAAAGAAATGATCTATTGTATTACTAACTGCAGTGCTACTAGGCATTTGTCTAAATAACTCCAAATCAACACGTTAGACAAATTCTTGTACATAAATTTCTATTTGACAATAGCTGTTATAGCAAAACATAGGTGTCCACCAAAAGAGAAATGGATGAAGAGCTTGTGGTTTACATGTACAAGCAATGGAAATTTTTAGCCAAAAAGAAGAGTGATGGTCTCTCATTTGCAAGAAAATTGATAAGGTTGGAAATAATTGTGATGGTTTAAATAGATATACCCCTCCTAAACATGTGAGTTTGAATGCTAGGCCTTCATGGATTGTCACTGTTAGAAAATATGGTCTTCTCAGAGTAGGTGTGGAGGAATTGTATCACTGTGGAGGTAGGCTTCAAGGTTATATATGCTCAAGCTAGGCCCATTCACACAGTATCCTTCTTGCTGCCTGCAGATCAAGGTATAGGGCTCCCAGCTCCTTCTCCAGCACCATGTCTGCCTGGACACTATCTTGCTCCCCACCATGATGATAATGAACTAAACCTCTGAAACTGTGAGCTATCCAACAAATTGGTGTCCTCTATAAGAGTTCCCTTGGACATGGTGTCCTTCATAGCTGTGGAAATCCTAACTAAGACTGGTAAAAAGGACTGTGGTATTATTATGATGGACTTTTATTTGGAGGAATGTGGATTTTGTGACTTTGGATTAGGAAAGGAGTGGAATGATTTAAGTGGGCCTTAATGGGCACATTCTTGTAGCAGCATGGAAGATAGTAGTGCTTATGGTGATCTGAACAGTAGGGGCCTGGATCAAGAGGTTTCAGAGAAAATTTTACTGTGTTACCTAAAGATTGTTCTTGTGATATTTTAGTGAAGAATGTGGCTATTTTTTGCCCTTGTCTGAAGAGTTTGCCTGAGTCTAAGTGCAAGAGATTTGGATTGATTGCACTGGCAGAGATCTGAAATCAACCAAGCACAGACTATGTCCTGTGGTTCCTTCTAAGGAAGTGTGTTTTTGATGAAATGTAGCAAGTTAGAAAGGAAGAATACAAAATGTATGGTTCAAGGATTAAAATGTCACTAAGAAATTGAATAAATATAAATTCCACTTAGCTAAGCTTCCATCTTGTGATAAGGAAATAAAGAAAAGACTCAAGAAGGAAGACCAAAGTGTGGATACTTCGTTCCTCCTTAAATGGGAGAACAAAATACCCATGGATGGAGTTACAGAGACAGCCTATGGAGCAGAGACTGAAGGAAGGACAATCCAGAGACTGCTCCACCTGGGAATCCTTCCCATATTCAATCATCAAATCTAGACACTATTATGGATACTAACAACTTCTGGCTAACAGGAGCCTGATACAGCTGTCTCCTGAGAGGCTTGACAGTGCCCAACTAATACAGAAGTAAAGGCTCACAGTCATTCATTGGACTGAGCAAAGGGTCCCCAATGAAGGAGCTAAAGAAAGGTCCCAAGGAGCTGAAGGGTTTGCAGCCATGTAGGACCAACCACAATATGAACTAACTAGTACTTTCAGAGTTCCCAGGGACTAAACCACTAGCCAAAGAGAACACAGGGTGGGACTAATGCTTCCAGTAGCATATGTACAGCAGAGGTTGGCCTAGTGGGTTATCAATGGGAGGAGAGGTCCTTGGTCCTATGAAGGTTCTTTGTCCCAGTGTAGGGGAACGCAAGGGCCAGGAAGCAGGAGAGGATGAGTTGGTGAGCAGGGGGAGAGGGGAGGGAACATTTTTTTTAACTTCATCTTTTTTC
>JADRCD010194221.1:51529-65124 GCA_019843815.1 Montemys delectorum | reverse complement strand
CAACAAAAGGAGATCAAAGGGATACAAATTGGAAAGGAAGAAGTCAAATTATCACTATTTGCTGATGATATGATAGTATACTTAAGAGACCCCAAAAATTCCACCAGAGAGCTCCTAAACCTGATAAACAACTTCAGCAAATTAGCTGGATATAAAATTAACTCAAGCAAATCAGAGGCCTTCCTCTACACAAAGGATAAACAGCCGGAGAAAGACATTAGGGAAACAACACCCTTCACAATAGTTACAAATAATATAAAATATCTTGGTGTAACTCTAAATAAGCAAGTAAAAGATCTGTTTGACAAGAACTTCTAGTCTCTGTGTTGCCGCCTCCCCCTTTGTCTGAATGCTGCTGAGTATTTCCTCTGCCTGAAGCCAAAAGGGAAAGCAGCTGGAATTGCTGGAACTATAGCAGACACCTGTGGTGCCCGGAACAAAGCCCACAGCTCGCTGCTTCTCCTGAAACCAAGAAGCGGATCTGCTACTAGCCCTCCTGTTTTAAGTCATTTGCTTACTGTAAACAATTTACCTGCCTGAGAGTCGTTCCTATCAAGAACTTGGCATCTTACTGTCTAGAGCTGTATTTACGTTATGCATATTATCATGTTCCCTGTGTGAGTCTCACCTTTATGCCTCTGGATATAAATACCCAGTTCACCCCAAAGTAAATGTTGCCTTGATAAAACCTACTTGGTGTCTCTCCATGTTTTGCTTTCATCTGTTTTATTTCCACAGGTCTAGTCCAGCCTCCAGCCCGAGGTAACCCACAGACCCCGAATAGTTCCACTGGCTGGACTCTACATCTCTGAAGAAGGAAACTGAAGATCTCAGAAGATGGAAAGATCTCCCATGCTCATGGATTGACAGGATTAATATAGTAAAAATGGCCATCTTACCAAAGGCAATCTACAGATTCAATGCAATCCCCATCAAAATTCCAACTCAATTCTTCACAGACTTAGAAAGAGCAATTTGCAAATTCATCTGGAATAACAAAAGACCCAGGATAACCAAAATTATTCTCAACAATAAAGGAACTTCTGGTGGAATCACCATCCCGGACCTTAAGCTGTACTACAGAGCAATTGTGATAAAAACTGCATGGTATTGGTACAGTGACAGGCAGGTAGATCAATGGAACAGAATTGAAGACCCAGAAATGAACCCATGCACCTATGGTCACTTGATCTTTAACAAAGGAGCCAAAACCATACAGTGGAAAAAAGACAGCATTTTCAACAAATGGTGCTGGCTCAACTGGCGATCAACATGCAGAAAAATGCAAATCGATCCATTCCTTTCTCCTTATACAAAGCTCAAGTCCAAGTAGATCAGGGACCTCCACATCAAACCAGATACATTGAAACTAATAGAAAGTAAAGTGGGGAAGAACCTCGAGCAAATAGGCACAGGGGAAAATTTCCTGAAGAGAACCCCAATAGCTTCTGCTCTAAGATCAAGAATTGACAAATGGGACCTCATAAAGTTGCAAAGCTTCTGTAAGGCAAAAGACACTGTCAATAGGACAAAACGGTAACCAACAAATTGGGAAAAGATCTTTACCAACCCTATATCTGATAGAGGGCTAATATCCAATGTATACAAAAAACTCAAGAAGTTAGACTCCAGAGAATCAAATAACACTATTAAAAAATGGAGTACAGAGCTAAACAAAGAATTCTAAACTGATGAACACCAAATGACTGAGAAGCACCTAAAGAAATGTTCAACATCCTTAGTCATCAGGGAAATGCAAATCAAAACAACTCTGAGATTCCACCTCACACCAGTCAGATTGGCTAGGATAAAAGACTCAGGCAACAGCAGATGCTGGAGAGGTTGTGGAGAAAGAGGAACACTTCTTTATTGCTGGTGGGATTGCAAACTGGTACAACCACTCTGGAAATCAGTGTGGCGGTTCCTCCGGAAATTAGACATAGTTCTACCAGAGGACCCAGCTATACCACTCCTGGGCATATGCCCAGAAGATGCTCCAACATGTAATAAGGACACATGTTCCACCATGTTCATAGCAGCCTTATTTATAATAGCCAGAAACTGGAAACAACCCAGATGTCCCTCAACAGAGGAATGGATACAGAAAGTGTGGTACATCTACACAATGGAGTACTACTCAGCTATTAAAAACAATCAATTTATGAAATTCTTAGGGAAATGGATGGATCTGGAGAGTATCATCCTGAGTGAGGTAACCCAATCCAAAAGAACACACATGATATGCATTCTCCGATACGTGATTATTAGCCCAGAAGTTTGGAATACAGGAAGAACAACCCACAAACCACAAGAAACTTAAAAAGAAGGAAGACCAAAATGTGGACATTTCATTCCTTTTTAAAAGGGGGAACCAAATACCCACAGAAGGAGTTGCAGAGATTAACTATGGAGCAGAGACTGAAGGAAGGACAAGCCAGCCTAAATATAGCTATCTCCTGAGAGGCTCTGACAATACCTGACTAATACAGATGTAGAGGCTCACAGCCATTCATTGAACTGAGTACATGGTCCCCAATGAAGGAGTTAGAGAAAGGTTCTATGGTGCTGAAGGGTTTACAGCCCCTTAGGACGAACAACAATTACTAACTAGTACTCTCAGAGCTCCAGGGACCCAACCACCAACCAAGGACTATACATGGGGACTGAATGTTTTGGCAGCATGTGTATAGTAGAGGATTGCAAATTCGATCATCAATAGAAGGAAAGGACCTCGGCCTTGTGAACGTTTTGTGCCCCAGTGTAGGGGGATGCCAGGGCCAATAAGTGGGAGAGGGTGGGGTGGCAGGCATGGGGAGGGGGGAGGCAACAGGGGTTTGTTCTTGTTGTTTTTGTTTGTTTGTTTTTTGGAGGGGAAACTGGGAAAGGAGAAATTTACATGTAAATAAAGAAAATATCTAATAAAAAATGGAAAAAAATTAGAATGCATTCAATTTACAAAAAAAAAAAAAAAGAAAGTAGATGAACTTTGTATGGAGAATTATCCTACACAATGAACAAATGAAAATCTACAGTTAAAAAAAAATAAAATAAATCAAGGGTGAAGAGAGAAGCAAGAAGGGAGGATGTGAGAGACTAAGGGGAACAGGAGGTATAGCATACCTCCCTGACTCTTCTTTTTATTTATTATTTAATCTTTTATTACAGTCCAGACTTTATTCCCCCTCCCTGTCCAATCTCTGACAGTTCCACATCCCATACCTCCTCCCCCAACCCCTAACCCTGTCTCCAAAAGGATGTCCCCACTCCTACCCTCACCCTACTAGATCTCCTCACTTCTTGGGGCCTCCAGTCTCTTAAGAGCTAGGTGCATCTTCTCTGACTGAGTGCAGACTTGGCAGTCCTCTGCTGTATATGTGTTGGGGCCCTCATATCACCTGGTGTATGCTGTCTGGTTGGTGGCTCAGTGTCTGAGAGATCTTGGGGGCCCAGGTTAGTTGAGACTGCTGGTCTTCCTATAGGGTCACCTTCCTCCTCAGCTTCTTCCAGTTTTTCCTTAATTCAACCACAGGGATCAACAGCTTCTGTCCATTAGTTGGATGTAAATATCTGCATCTGACTCTTTCAACTGCTTGTTGGGTCTTTTGGATGGCAGTTGTAATAGGTCCCTGTTTGTAAGCACACCGTAGCATCAGTAATAATGTCAGGCCTTGGGGCTTCCCCTTGAGCTGGATCCCACTTTGGGCCTGTCACTGAACCTCCTCTTCCTCAGGGTCTTCATCCACTGACATCCTACAGAGCTTCTTATGATTATTTTTCCTATTTTCTAATGTTAAATTGTTTGTCTGGAAACAATTTATTCCTTATTTATCATTTAAAGTTGCTTCTGAGAATTTTTGGATGCTGAAAAAGTTAAAGATATACACTATTTACCTACATTCCTGGGTCAGTAGGAATCTATTTTCAAAAGTGCAACGTAACACCACTGTCTACAATTCCTGGACATTATAACAGCCTCCTGAGATGGGCAGACAGCTTTGCTTAGAGTGGAGATAGTTCTTGTCACTCCATGCTTAGAGGCATCCCCTCTGGTTTGATTTGGTTCTAGAGTTCTGTGTAAGTAATAGTTTAGCTGAATGAGAAGGAAAACTGGAATCATAGCAAATTATATGACTTTCTCAAGATCAACACACTTGTCATTGACAAATGTGCTTTCAACCTTACTTCCAAAATGCCAGGTTACTTCTCTGTTTTAGCTCATTCCTTCTCCCCCTTCAGCTGACTGCCTGGAGAGATATGATGGCATATACAACTTTTTGAAAATACAAGTTATGTTTGTTGTCAGATACAAGACCAGAAAAACAAAGCTAAGCTATCATGCCTTAAAATCATTACAGACTCTGGCAGCTTAAGTTTCATTTCTTGCAGTGTTTCTTTCCCCAAGGATAGAATGGTGAGTCATCATTTATAGACAGAAAATAGTTTTCTGCTGTAAAGAGAGGCTCCCCATAGAATCTGCTGTTTTTCAAGACTAGAGTTACTAAAGAAAATAGATGAAGTCTTGGAATTTCTCTAGTTATTGGTTTCAAATAATGTATTTTGTTACATTTTTCCCCATTTCTGGCTACTCTAAGAGGCAGAAAAGAATATACTGGAAGAACAAATATCATGTGGATCAACTTAAGGTTAGGAGACAAGGTATCTCTCTCAGTCTCACAAAGGATTGGGAATTTCATTGTCATGGTCTACACAGTGAAACCTGTTCAAAAGAAAATAAGCAAACACGTTAAAGATAGTACACTCAACATGAAAATGCTCTCAGGGTATATTTTTGTAAATATTGGTTATTTTTCATCTTATATTCCTTTTTGCCTTGCCTTGAACTCATGATCTTTCTGCCTCCGTCTGCTAAGTGTTGGGATTGCAGGCAGGAGTCATCTAACCTGGCTACCTTTTATTCCTTTGAAGCATTCATTTCTTTTGTTATATAAGACATTAGAAAACAACCCTCTGAAATAATAGTTATAGTAGTATTAATGAAAATATTAGGGTTAACATCGAAATATTACTATCAATGTGAAAAATAAATATTTAATATTTCATAAGTGTATCAGCAAATGGTGATCCATTCGTTTAGGGTGCACATGGGTGTTTTAAGAAGCTGAGCTAAGGTAGGTTAGCACTAATCATGGTGCCTTGCATACCCTCATGATGTAGAACTGGTCTGTGTGTCCTATCCAGTATCATGTATCAGCGCCTCACTAACTATATGTGGCTAGTGCTGCAGCTCAGTTGCCTGGGCCCAGACCTAGTGGGGTCCTAATTATGTGTATGTAGATGTAGAAGTAGATGTAGTACATGTATCTGTATATCTACACACACACACACACACACACACACACACACACATACACACACATATGAGTATATATACATGTATATAATTATGGAAACTCATAAAACTTTTCAGCAGAGGTGTCTAAATATATGTTTATTTATTTATATATACATATGTATATATACATAATTACATATACATACAAATATAAATAAATACATAAAAGTATAATCACACACCTCTGTTAAAAAAATTGTATGAGTTTCGATTTTTCTACACCTCAGCCATTTTGATTGTCTTAGATTATCTAGTGCCATGTGTCAGTTCTAGTCAGCAACTTTACTGTCTCTTGTGCATGTGAACCAGTGATAATTCCATGTCCATGTTTGTTATGTCTGCTACTTATGGATGAATTACTACCTGCTTTCATGCTACACAACTACGGATGAGTCTTTGGTCTGACCCAGTTTCCATTTTCTTCCTCGCAGGCTGATTGACAAGTCCAACAAAGAGCTTGTTCTGATAATTAACTTGATCATCATTAGCATCATCTAAGAATGCCTTCAGAGCATAAGGCTTGTGTCACATTCCCATACTGGGAGGATGACGTTTTCATGTAAGGAGTGAAGACTGACTTTCTATTTTATTTTTATTTTTTTATTTTACATTTATTTTTATTTATTCTTTTTTTACAGTCCAGAATTTATCCTCTTCCCAGTCCACCCAATCAGATATTGGGTGGGGGGAACAAGACTGAAGGCCTGAGGGCCAACATAAAGAATGGGAACAGGCAACCTCTGGAGAAACGAGGTAGGGGCACCCTCTAGAGTGTACTAGAGACCTGGGAGGTCAGAGACTTTCAGGACTCGAAGGACCTTAGATAAAATGCCATATGGTACGGAGATGGAACTTGAAGAGTCCACCTCTAGTAGAAAGACAGGACATCAAGCGGAGGGATTGGATTGTCATCCCACAGTTAAAAATTCTGGCCCGGAGTTGTTCATATCTGAAAGAACTGAGGGACAAAAATGGAGAAGTGTCTGAGGAAAAGGAGGTCCAGTGACAGGTCCAAATTGGGATCCAGCTCAAGAGGAGGCCCCAAGGCCTGACACTATTCCTGATGCCATGGTGTGCTCACAAAGAAGACTGACTTTTTAAGAGGCATAATGTGACTCTGAAACAGCTAATAAATAAGAATGTCGAATTGGTCTTCAAAACTATTATAAAACGTTGAAATTGAGATTATTTGAGAACCTATGTAGGAAAGAATGGAGATATCTGAAGTGCAGAAGAGATAGATTTGTAAAAAGCCACTAAGTCATGAGATCCAGAGTACTGTGGACAGAGATTAGTCACTGTGCTGGAAGTCAGTATCAAGAATATAAGAAGAAAAAAAAAGAATATAAGAACTAAATTTTAACAAATGGTTGTACTATCTTGTAGAACCCTTGTGTTCAGATTGTATTGAATTCTAGTAAAATTAGAATGCACAGTTTCCCAGTTTCCTATGTGATGAACTCTGGTGTGGCCCAATGGGAACAAAGTTGTGTAGACCAAGGGCAGAAACTGTTACAGTGGGATGATTCTGTGTGTGAGTGCTGAAAGCATTGACACGAAAAATGGAACCATATGGAAATTTGCTCAGAGACCTCACCAACTGTTCCCTGTTCTGGAGTGATGACTGGATTTTCATAGTATGTGAAAATGGATTTAAATATTAAAGAAAATGAGTGTCAAAAAGTTAGAGGTAATTGTCCATGGGTGACCACATGACCTTGTGATGCCTTTGTGACAGCATCACATCTGTAACCATCTTCTCCATAGTATTATTATCTCATGGAAGAAACAAAGAAATCTCATAACCTTTTAAACATGTTCACAGTTGCTGCCTTTGATCATATGCTTAATAATTACTTGTAGGTTACAGTAAATTAAGTTGATTAGACTTGTCCTCCATAATTATAAGAAAGCACATTAAATATTGGTATAAATACAAATATGGTATGTGGAACCAAACACTTTTTTTTTATTAGATTCTTTCTTTATTTACAATATCTCCTTTCCCAGGTTCCCCTCCAAAAGAAAAAAATAAAAAAAAATAAAATAAGAAAAAAAAAACCCCAAAACCTAAAACAATCCCCTATTCCATCCCCCTCCCCCTACTCACCACCCCACCCTCTCCCACTTCCTGGCCCTGGCATTCCCTTACACTAGGGCATAGAACCTTCACAGGGCCAAGGTCCTCTCCTCCTATTGATGACTGACTTGGCCATCCTCTGCTATACACATGCTGCTGGAGCCATGAGTCTCCCCATGTGTACTCTTTGGTTCGAGTTTTAGTCCCTGGGAGCTCTGAGGGTACTAGTTAGTTCATATTGTTGTTCATGCTAAGGGGCTGCAAACCCTTGAGCTCCTTGGGTCCTTTCTCTAGCTCCTTCATTGGGGACCCTGTACTCAGTCCAATGCATGGCTGTGAGCCTCTGCTTCTGTATTAGTCGGGTATTGTCAGAGCCTCTCTGAAGACAGCTATATCAGGCTCCTGTCAACCAGCCCTTGCTGATATCCACAATAGTGTCTGGATTTGATGACTGAATATGAGAAGGATTCCCAGGTGGAGCAGTCTCTGGATTGTCCTTCCTTCTGTCTCTGCTCCACAGTTTGTCTCTGCAACTCCTTCCATGGGTATTTTGTTCCCCCTTCTAAGAAGGAACGAAGTATCCATACTTTGGTCTTCCTTCTTCTTGAGTTTCTTGTGGTTTGTGGATTGTACTTTGTGTATTCTGATCTTCTAGGCTAATATCCACTTATTAGAGAATGCATACCATGTGTGTTCCTTTGTGATTGGGTTACCTCACTCAGGATGATATTCTCCAGGTCCATCCATTTCCCCAAGAATTTCATAAATTCATTGTTTTTAATAGCTGAGTAGTACTCCATTGTGTAGATGTACCACATTTTCTGTATCCATTCCTCTGTTGAGGGACATTTGGGTTGTTTCCAGTTTCTGGCTATTATAAATAAGGCTGCTATGAACATAGTGGAGCATGTGTCCTTATTACATGTTGGAGCATCTTCTGGGTTTATGCCCAGGAGTGGTATAGCTGGGATCTCTGGTAGTATTATATCTAATTTCCTGAGGAAGCTCCAAACTGATTTCTAGAGTGGTTGTATCAGCTTGCAATTCCAGCAATGAAGGAGTGTTCCTCTTTCTCCACAACCTCACCAGCATCTGCTATCACCTGAGGTTTTTATCCTAGGCATTCTGACTTGTGAGAGGTGGAGTCTCAGGGTTGTTTTGATTTGCATTTCCCTGATGATTAAGGATATTGAACATTTCTTTAGGTGCTTCTCTGCCATTTGGTATTTGTCAGTTGAGAATTCTTTGTTTAGCTCTGTATCCCTTTTTTTAATCGTGTTATTTGTTTCTCTGGAGTCTAACTTCTTGAGTTCTTTGTATATATTGGATATTATTCCTCTATCAGATATAGGATTGGTAAAGATCTTTTCCCAATTTGTTGGTTGCCATTTTGTCCTATTGACAGTGTCTTTTGTCTTACAGAAGCTTTGCAATTTTATGAAGTTCCATTTGTTGATTCTTGATCTTAGAGCATAAGCTATTGGTGGAACAAAACAGTTTTATAGCATGGGACTAGCTTTTACAAGACTTTCAGAAAAGGTCTGTTGAAATGTATTAGGAGAACAAATGAAATGATCTGAGCAGAGCAGACATAAATTGAAACTATTTCCCCTGTACCTTAGTAGATAATAAGCTTGGAGCTTTGCATTTCTGACTGCTGAATTATAGTTTAAAGAGTTTAAATAAATCATGAAATAGGATTCCTCTAATGTTGTCCTCCTCTGTCTGCTATATAACCAGATAAGTTATGTAAGGAAAAAGAAAGATTATTCATTGAGCTTCCAGTCCATGTTTATTTAGGATAGAATAAATTATATCATAAATGTAAAAACAGCAGTTATCCAAAACATTTGGAAGATTATAACTCCTAGAATTTGGTAGTTATTATGACATTTTAAAATTATGATTTAGGACAGGACACTAATGTATAGAACTATATAGTTTAACTCTTATTTAGTCCAGAAAGGAAGTTGGAGGAGCCTTTGGAGATTGCAATCAGAACTGAACATGGGTGGGCAAGAATGTAGTCAGATAGAAGAAACAGTCTTTCTTCAAAGTATAAGCCTCCCCTTGCCACATTGTCTCGGAACCTGTTGAATTGGGAAAGTGGAGACTTTGTAGTAAGCAGTCTTGGTAAGTGATCAAGGAATTCAGATAGGGCTTGTGTTCTTGAGGCTGCAGCCAGGAAGTAAGAACTTGAAGGTAGGAATTTCCAAGTTGATCAAAAATAATAGTTATTGGAAAATTATCTTGGCGTTGAGAAGGGTGTTGAGGTGATGACAGTCAATAGTATGGTTCTAATTGACTCGTTGTCTTAGTTAAGATCTCTATCGCTGTGATGAAATACCATGATCAAAAGTAACTTTAGAGGAAGGGCTTTACTTGTCTTACATAGCCACAGTCCACTGAAGTAAAACCAAGGCAGAAACTCAAACTGGGTGGAAATCTAAAGGTAGGAGCTGATACAAGAGTCATGGAGGGGTGCTGCTTACTGCCATGACCCTCACAGCTTGCTCAGATTCCTTTCTCATAGAGCCTAGGACCACCAGGCCAGGGGTGGCCCCAACTATAATGGGGTGGGCCCTCCACCATCAATCACTAACTAAGAAAACGCCTTGCAGGCTTGCCTACAATCTCTCCTTATAGAAACATTTTCTCAATTGAGGTTCTTTCCTTTTATTCATGATCTTAGAAAAATCAGCTGTCTGATATCACATAATCAGAATAATTAACAATAACTTTAAGTTGTTATTCATCATTTTCTTTTGTTGTCTTTCTTATAGCACGTTTAGTTCTAGTAGGATTCTCATTCTAAAATGAACATGACAAAATTAAAATGTAACTTTATATTCATCCACCCACTGCTTTTTTTGTAGATAATAACAATTAGGATGCTTATTTTATCTTAGGTATTTATTATTTAACACATGATTTTGATACCTTGCTATTTGTGTACTATGTTGAATTTTATTATTCCTGGCAGGCTATTATTAAATAAACTGCTCTTAATTAGATTCTAACCTGATTATACAAGCCATGTGGATTAAATACACACTGTATATTTATGTCTCAATGCCATGAAAACTGCTGTTAAACATCTCAAGTAAAGTGATTAGATTGTATTTTCTCAAACCGATTATAGAACTTTACATGATGTTAAAATGCTTGATTTTCAAAGAACATTTTAAAAATATACATGCTTTTCCAGACAAAATGTCCTTTCTCATTCCAAAGCCAAACTTTTCTTTATGTCTCATAATTTTATTTCACTACTCTTTAGTAGCTGTTCCATAAGTACCCTCATGGTGTCTCATGTTCCCCAGGACTTGCTTTATTCCATGTATTTTATCTGTTTGCTTATTCATTTGTTCAAATTGCATGACCTGAGCACAAAGTATGTACTAGTGAAAATAGAAAGAATATAAAATTATTTTGTATCAAGATGTTTTCTCATCACTTTACGCCATGGCCACAATTACCTATTGGTCAGCATTGTTTGTGTGCCCTCTTCACAGACAGAGGCACACAAGAAGTTGCCTGTAAAACTGTACTATGGAACTGACATTTGAACCCAGGCTTGAAGGCTACACAGCAGTAAGGCCTCTTTCTAGTGATGAATCACAGTTAAATATACAGAGACAACTCTAACATCATAAAAGTATATGATAAGTGACTAAAAAATATGTAAAAGGAACAAGGAGAACACAATATAGCTATACTAAAGACTTGACTGAATTTATTCTTCCCACCCACATGGCTACAGTGTTTCTTGACATGTGAAAGAGGATTCATTATAGTTATTGGTCTATGCTACAAATAGATGTTTCTCTCACCAAGGCTGAGAACAGTGCTGATATCTACATTTTATAATTATTTCATTTACAAATGAAAAAACTGAGTTGTGTATAAGTGTCACATTTTCACTATCCATTTATCGGCTGATGAGCATCTTGGCTGACAACTTTTCATAGATGTTAAATAGAGCAGCAATGGACATGAATGAGCAAGTATCTTGGCAGTAGCATATTCTATGATAAACTTTAAAATAAACATCAAAGTAGACACTAGAAACTAGAAAGAGTTCCCATGATCATGAATTGGCAGAATTAATATAAAAGTCATTGTGTTGCCAAATATATTCTATAAGCTCAGTGAAATCCCTATAAAAAATCCCAGTATAATTTTTCATGAAATTAGAAAAAAAATCAAAATTCATATAGAAGCACAAATGACCTCCTAATAGCTCAAGTAATTTCAAGCAAGAAGTACCAAGGGCCAGCCTTAACTTGGAGAGGGCTTCTGAGAAAGGGATGTCTGGAAGTGGTGAAAGAACAACTTGAAGTCAAATTATGAGTTGCAAGTTGCTGGCCTATATTCAGCTTTCCAGAGAGCTCTCTGCTAGAGACAGCTTTCTCTTGTAATTCTACAAAACTCTCTGGACAACTCATCTCTTACAGATCAAAAGCTCAGTCTTTTGTTTACATATCAATTCAGCCATTACCCCAGGTTCTTTCTCTTTTGATTATCCCATGAATCAGTATTCCTTGGCCCCAGCCTCAATGATTCTTAGAAAAAGAAAGCAAGCACTTTAAAAAAATATTGTAAATGAATTCAGAGATCTGCCTGCCTTTGAAATAAGTGACAATAACCTATTAGGGTGGGATCTAGATCTGAGATCACCATTCCTGTCATGCCTAGGCCTAACCTTACTCTATCTCAGACTGACTAACTTAGGAGTCTGTCTGCCTTTGTATCTTTCTGACAAGTTGGCTGGCAAGTGTAGTTGCTTCTGTTTTTCTTGGTCTGCAATGCTCCTTATTCAGTTTATATTGTATCCTTATATTTTGCATAGTTGAGAAATTATGTGTTTTTGAACTCATGTTCTCAGAGTTCTTTCCCACAGTCTTAAGGGCTGTCTTGAAAGTCTTAGCATTTACTATTTTGCTGAGACATTAGTCCTTGCCTCCTGGACTCATGCTGTCTCTGATTATCATAGAGTCATTAACTTTGGCAGAGGAGGAACATGAAAATATGTACATTATTATACAATCAAGCCTTATACCCACAGTAACTATCAACACTCATGGATGCTCATGCCCTGCTGGCTCTGTTGTAGAGGTAGCAAACCATGTCACACTGTCCCTTCCACCTGGCCAAGCAGGATTCATCAAGAAAGAGTGATGTTGGAGGAATCATAAATCCTGATCTTAAGTTATACAACAGCAAAAAAGAAATGACAATGGTGAACAAAAACACATGTGGACAGGTGGACCAAGATAGAGGGCTTTATAAAGACCCACACAGCTAGAATCACCTAATTTTAATAAAGGTGTCAAACACATACATTGGACAAAAAACAGCCTGAAAAAATAGTAAGTTTTGCTGAAAGAGCTGGATTTCCACATATAGAAAAATGAAATTAGATTGAATCTTTCACCCTGCAAGTAAAAGCAAATTAAAATAGTTCAAAGACCTTAATGTAAAGTTTGAAACTTTGGAACTGATAGAAGAAAACACAAATAAAACACAAGACATAAGTGTAGGCAAGGGTTTCTGAAATGACTTCAATAACACAGGAAATAACCCTAAGAACTGATAAATGGGATTGTGTGAAATGAAAACATTTCCGTGCAGTAAAAGAAATAGAGAAAAGCAAATACCCTACAAAATAAGAAGGAAATTTTGGCACCATATATGTCATATGTGGCATTAATCTCTAAATTCACATGGAATAAAAGAGAATGAAGGAGAGGCATAGTAGTGTAGCTATTCTCTCTGTTTCCTGGTCTCATGACATGAGGTATAATGTTTGCCATGCTCTTCCTGATCCCTTTCAGTTGTTCACATCAGGCATCATATCATACAAGAAAAAAGTAATTACACATTCTCCCATGATACAGGTGTCCAAGTCCTGCCTCTACTTATGCTGCTATTCAGAGGCATGAATACTTAAGGTCCTAGTAAAAGGACCTTGGATAACTAGGGGCATACACTGAGGTGGTTGGGCTACTGAGTTGGCTTGCTTCCGTCCTCCCTCCCTTCCTCCTTCCCTCCCTGTCTGCTTATGTGCCTTCTTTCTTTTTTCCTTGTTCTTCTTTCTCCCCTAACCCCCTCATCTTTCTCCTCCTCCTCCTCCTCCTCCTCCTCCTCCCCCCCCCCCCC
>JADRCD010194221.1:0-47222 GCA_019843815.1 Montemys delectorum | reverse complement strand
TTTTTTTTTTCGAGAGGGTTTCTCTGTGTAGCCCTGGCTGCCCTGGAACTCACTCTGTAGACCAGGCTGGCCTTGAACTCAGAAATCTGCCTGCCTCTGCCTCCCAAGTGCTAGGATTAAAGGTGTGCGCCACCACTACCCGGCTCTATTTACTTCTTATATAAAAGAAAAAGGTTTCCCTTGGAGACAGATAGTACAGTGTGGGTTGTCAGTGGAGCTCACAGAATTGAGCAGTTCAAAAATTTAGAGTCATTTTCTTTTGTTATTAGTTATCACAAAAGAATGAATCTATAACTGAGTTAAAAAAGAAACCAAAACTAAACCAAATACCTGTTGGAGCTAAATCCAAGACGAGTGGCTATGAGTGGAAACATAGTCATCATTGGTTACCCTGTGAATGCAGCTGCAGGCCAGGACGAGAGAAGGCTGCATGACCTCTGTAGAAGCCAATGGTAAGGTTGGAAGGGCAGAACTCACTGGTCTGCAGCATGGGCTTGCCTCCCTCCTGGGTTCTGTAGTCCCTTGATTGTTGTTCATTCACTTAGCAACTATTTACTGAGAACCTATTTCATGCTAAGTAGACTGTGTTCATGCTAGTATGGGGGTAGTAATGTCCTTCATTAGCTGCAGTGAAGTGATCGCACAGTTAAATTCTATTAAAGCCATGGTAACATTACTCATGAAAGGGAATTCAGCAAGACTACAGTAGAGATGACTGAATCTGAGAGGAGAGAGATGGTTACTCATGGAAGTGATGATTAATGTAAAGATGAAAGGGGAGCCCAAGGCCAGTGGCATGGGATTCTAAGACATGACTCATTTAGCTGGTCTAGAGTACTGAGAGGAGGGTCAAATGGAAAGTAAGAGGCAGGCAGGATGAATTAGTGTGTGTGTGTGTGTGTGTGTGTGTGTTTTAACTTATACATTTATCCTCAAGCATTGCAAAACTGTTGAAAGTATTTTAAGTGTGCAGAATGAGTACAACATTTACAGTTGAGAACTATTCAGAAAAATGGGTTTAAACAAATGGGAACGAACAATTTATAATGAAGCAAAGAGAAAAAAGGAAAAGCAATCTGGTAAGTGTGGTAGACCCTACATGGGTCACTGTATTTCAAGTTCTTAGCATAAGAAGAAAAAAATGTAAGTAGTTAGAACTGGGGGAGGGCCAATGAGATGGCTCAGCAGGTAAATATGTTTGTCACTAAATCTATCAACCTAAGTTCAATAATCAGCACCCATATGGAAGAAGGAGAGAACTAAGTCCTGCATATTATTCTCTGACCTCCACTGGAGTGCTGTGGCAGGAGCACACCTAATGGATACACCTAAAAGTAGAAATAGGTATGTCTCAATTCGCCATACCTGCAATAAGACAAATAGGAATAATTTGCATTTGTATCTCTGTTAGTCTGGGATAGGTTCAGAAGTTCCTTTCCTGTCAGTCTTCTGAATGCCTTCACGGGCTTCTCCTGTATTCAGAACCTCAGCTAACACCACAGCATGCTTAAAAGAACACACTCAGTCTCTGTCTCCATCCTTCTGGTCTTCACCTGTGAGTATATTCCCATTACATTTGTGCGCTGAGTGCTGGGCTGTTCTTGGAGAAGTCTCAGTGTATTCTCTTCTGTAGCCCTGTCCTGCCAGACTTGTGCCCATGGACTATATCCCAAAGACCTCTATTTGCAGATGTCCCCCACACACCCTCCTGCTTCCTTGCTTTGTTACCTTTTCAGAATATGCAGACCATGGTGATAGACAGCATAATTTAATTATTTTTATGCAGAGAATAGGAGTTTGTCTGTATTGAATGAATGAAGCAGAAGAACAGGAATTGATCAACAAAAAGAATACAGTATGATTAACTGGCAGCACTGAGGGTGCTTTTGAAACCATCGATAACATATTTAACTTCCAGTTCAGGATGCATTAAAGATGGTTGAAGGGATGATGGATGATTGAGACAGCTTTAAAGGCCTTATAACAATAATAGTGAACAATCACTAATGCCTAAATGCCTTTCAGAACAAGGGAATGGAGTTAGGTTTTGGCTTTTTTTCTGATGTGTGTGTAGGATACTGTTGAGTTGTTTCTGGTAGCTTGTCGATCTGAGACAGTGGTGCCTTCATAGCTTTTATGGATGTGCTGTCTACGTTCAGCTACTCCTGTCTAAAATTAATTCTCCTCATACACTTAGCCAATGCAGAAAGATTCAGAAAGTAATACTGGAATGCCCACAAACAAAAGTATTAACTTTGGAAATAGGCTTTTTCAGGCCATGGTGGATGAGGGGTTAAAGGTGATTGCTATATAAACCTGATGACCTGAGTTCAGTCTCTGGAATGTGTGCTCCTTCTGATCTGCACACATACACTATGGTATGTTTGTACCTGCACACACACACACCACCACCACCACCACCACCACCGCCACCACCACCACCACCACTTTCACCACAACCACCATCAATGATGATGATAAATATTTAAAAATTTTAAATTAAAAAATACTTTCCCCTGCTTGTGTACTTTGCATATATATGCAGTGCTGTTTCATTTATGCTTTAGCATAAACATTCTGCAGAGCATAAGGAATGGCTCACCTAATAATAGTTTCTTAGCTTCTTACACAAGCTTATACTAAGTCCATCTCAGTCTCAAGTGTAAGGGACAATTCTAAGCATCACTGTTCTCCATATTTATTATATTTAAGAAAAAAATTTCAAAAAATTGGCTTTGATCATATACAAATGAGGAGCTAATGTTGTTTTTAGTGTTTAAATTCCAATACACTCTTCCTTTGGCAGGGAGAAATTGAAGCTAAAAAAATCACACACACACACACACACACACACACACACACACACACACACCTTTATTCTCTTCCTACCCACCATAATCATAATGATAAACTTTCAATGTAGTAAATCAGTAGAAAGTTCATAAGTTTAGAAGTATTATTGTTGTTGTATTTTATTTTATTGTATAAATATAGGTGTTTAGTCTGCATGTGTGTCTGTGTAACACTTATATGCTTGGTGAAAAGTGCACCAGGTCCCCTGGGGTTGTAGATGGTTGTGAGACACCATGAGGGTGGTGGCAATTGAACCCAGGTAGCTCTTAACATCTGAGCCACCTCTCCAGCCATACAGTTTGGAATTCCTACGACTCTTCATATTTTGTACCAGGAGTGATTTCTACATATTTATTCTACAGAAGCAGAAGCCTAGGTTTCATCTGATAGGGATAAATCTTACAAAATTCTTGCTTAGCATTTGTTAACACTAAATTTCTCTTAAGATCATACCAGTACATTTTAGTTTTTACATATTAAAAAATGACCTTGTTATAGGAACTGAAAATTGAAATTATACTCTTCTAACAAATTGCTGAGTCTTAACTAATGAGAGAAGCTGAGCCCCAGCCAGTCATAGGTTGCCAACTGAACATGTGCCAGTAAGGAAACATCTTCCGTGTCCAGTTAAGGAGAACACTGAGCTGTAACCAAGCTGCTCTTACATTGCTCCATTTCTCCATCTCTACCTTTTGCCATCCTCCCTTGCTGGGAAGAGCTCTCTGGACTTCCTGATGAGAGTGTGTCTTCCTTCACTACTAATTTTGCTCAAAGAAACTCTGCTAAATGTAATTTGCCTTTATTTTTAACACATTTCTCATATAAAATGTTGTATTCAAAAGTTGAAAGAATATCAGAATGTAAAGCTAAATGATGCACCAATTTTCTACATTTAGGTTCCAGGTAATATATAATATTCAACTGTAAACTCAAAAAGACTTTGAAATAATGTCATAATTTAAAAATTAAAAAATTTTAAGTTGTAATTATCTGGAAGAATATTATTTTGGAGAAAACAGGGCAATGCCATTCCTAATCATAGAAACCTGCTGTTCATTTAAATGATGAGAATTAATTTATAATTCCTTTGAAGATTTTTTAAATTTGATTTCCATTGCATGTCGAGATCAGGTGCTGAGAAAGATGTCAGCGACATCCTTTAAGGCATAAAACCAACCCAACAGGGAGGTTTGCTTTCTTTCTTTTTTTCTTTTAACCAAGTGATTATTAATCACACTGGTCCTACACTAAGTAGCACACTGGAGAGAATAACATGTAGAAATAACACACTGTAGACAAATCAAACACAAACTCCAGGAAGTCATTATCTCTTAAAAGTGTTATTAGCTCAGCGTTTGCCCTTTGACATAGATGCAACTGGAATGGTCACTCATAGTCAGTTGTCTTCTGTGTTCAGATTTCAGAACGTTCTGGACTGTTTATCACACGTAAAGTTCTTTGACATTCAATACACAGCAAGAGTCAGGGCATCTGTGGCTGGCCCATGAATTTGCATTATCACCACGCTTCCTGTTGATTCTTAATTGAGTCTTTGTGGTCTAGGATATTCTAAATTATAACACAAGCCCAGATAGCTTGCTTGCTTTCTTTCTTTCTTTCTTTCTTTCTTTCTTTCTTTCTTTCTTTCTTTCTTTCTTTCTTTTTTTTCCTGAGATTAAGCAGATTGCTTAGTTTATTCAGTGAACTGAGTGGAGCTGAAACAAGTAAATCCTTTAAGCAAAGCAACATAAAGAGAAAAAATCCTCTCCTCTCTGAGTATGATTAAAGGGCTCATGGAGCAAATGTTGAGCGTTTGGAGAACTAGCGGAGGATGCGCACTGGAAGCAGGTATCACATCTCATGTGTAAACTGGTCCTGGGGACTTAGAAGGAAATGAAAGAGCAATAGAGTGTGGGCATGCTTGCAGGTGACAGTCTTGGAAAAGGGGGAGCAAGAAAAAACAAATGAAAGCTGAAGTCTCAGGAAACACACTTTAAAACACGCTTTATAAACACGCTTTAGAAGTTTACACGAATCTTTTAGGTAAAAGAAACTTGAGATGGGCAAGCAAAGATCATTGTGAAGTGTGCCCAGACTCTGTCAGAACAGGAGAACTAGTTTCAAACTTACTATGTAGCTCAGAGGAGCCTGGAACTTGCAGTGGTTATCTTCCCTTAGCATTCCAAGTGCTGGGATTGTGGAATTATAGGCATGTGCCTCTGAGCTACTTGACTCCATTTGTTTTAATAGATTTTTATATCCATATTCATTTCTCATAAAATTATTACACTGTGATCCACGCAATCGTCTTGCCAGCAAGAACGCACATGGACACCAGGATCCTTCTGCAACAAGCGTTTATTGCATCTTTAAGAGGAAGACCCCAAACCCGGAAAAGGCACTGCTTATATACACCCTGGAGCGGTGTGTTCATTTCTGATTGGCTGTTTGCTCATTTCCTCATGTGACGCCTCGGGATGGGCTGTGACTTGGTGTGCTCTGGCCCTTAGCACATGCGCAGACTACTTGTTTACAGGGAGAAGACACTGGATGCCGGCGCCATGTTGTAATGGCGATTGAGCCAGCTCGGGCGTGGCTCTCTACATTACACTTTCATTTTATTTATTAAATTTTAAAATTATTTTTCAGAATTCAATTTGAAGTTAAAATATCTATCAATAAGATAAAGACCTGCAACTATAAAAAGATAGAACAAGTCAAAGAGAAATTTTGTTTTATATCTGAATAATTTATCTTAATGCTATTAATTTTGTTAAATGACATTAAATAATAATATTTATAATCATTATGTCTTGTATTGAGTCTCTTCAGTTCTAATTTACACCAAAAAACCTAAACAGGCACAATTTCAAATGTATATGAACTCTGGTATTTCAATTGCAGTTGGGTTGTGGTTTGCAGATGTGGGGAATCTGTGATTCTGTTGGTTTGTGATATTGTTTGCACAGTGTTCTGTAAATAATTTCATTTAGCAACATAGACCATTTATGTATTCTTAATCATAATTGTACCTTAAAGGAATTTCTACCAAATCATCAATTATTATGATTTCTCCTGACTTTCCTCAAAGAAGATATTAAGAGAGGGAAAAGAATTTTAAAATTTAAAGGAATTTCATACCTTCCAAAAATGATGTCTGTTTGAAAATGTAAGGAAGTACACATTTGTGTACATGAGTAATTCTACACAAAGCTATGAATGCTCGAAACTGATACTTTGAACATTTGGAATCAATGACATGATACAGAATAGGAGGCAGGTGTAGAGGTCACCATGTAGGCTAGTTTAAGTTGAAAGGCTCCCAACTATTTGTCTTTGTTTCTGATGACCTCTGGTGATCTCTGGTGAGGGGTATTTCAGAGCCTCTTTGAAATGTTTCAGAGATTAAGAACTATGATCGGATATTAATTTCTTTAGTTATTTTATTTTTACATTATTATAAAAGGAAATATTCATTTGATACACTGAAAGGCAGAGAAATAAGGTGAACACTCTCACTCCTATAATCTTACTGCTAATTTCTATATAGTTAAAATAATCCCTAGGGTCAGACTTTTAAGATTTATCTTATGTATTTGCATATACACGGCATGCATCCAGGTACCTGTGGAGGCCGAAGGTGGTATTAGAATCCTTGGAACTGGAGTTACAGGTAATTGTGAGCTGCCTCATGTGGATGCTGGAAGCCTAACCCAACTCTACTGCAAGAGAATGCAAGTTCTTGTAATTGCTGAGTCGCCTTTACATCATTTCAGATTCTTTAATTCCACAGTCATGGGAAATACTGAAGATGTTCTGGGCTGTTTCTTCCTCTTATGCAGTTCCCTCTACATTTTAATTTACATTTTCCTCTCTTCTGGTATGATGACTTCATTTTTTCAAACTCTCTAAATTATTTGATTTTTAATTGTGCAACAACATTATATAAATATTTTACTGGGCATGTGATTAAAATGGACTCTATGTGTTTTTACTTTGGACTGTTATTCGCTGGCACTGAGTTACAGTTTTCATAGTCATGCTTATTCTTCTAAACATCAGAATATGATTTAATGCATTTTATTAGGCTTTGAAAGATACTGGGAATAATTTGACAATGTAATTAAGGGAGGGCTGAATCTAAATATATCTCCATTTAAAATTCCATAGTTTGGCACAGCTTAATTTCCCAAATGAATGCCTTATACTGACTCTCTTTGAAGGCTGAGATCATGGTCTCATATAAGGGACAAAGGACAGAGACTATATGGTTTATTGTTCTAAAACCAGAATAAAGGGAATCATTTATACTGAGAATATTGTTGAAATTAAAAAAAAAATATTCAGGAGCCTCAGGAGTGCTTCAGGGAAACTGCTAACAGGTCACTGCTCATATGTTGATTTACTTAGCAAATACTACGTGTAACCACCACCATGCTGACAGTACACATGGGGAACGAGTCACAATTTTCTCACATTTTGAGAGAAACATGTACTAATGATGACAATATAATACGAGTAGACGCAACCCTGGAGTGGACTCCCAGGACCTTTGTCTGGATCGAGACAGGGATCGTATGCAAATGATGAAAACAAAAGGAGCTTGTGCATGGTAAAGTGCTTCATTCTGTAAAGAAAACCCAAATGTGGCTAAGCAGAAACAACATTAAACTGCCATCTGAATTCTCTAGTGTTTCTGTTTCCTTAATGTTGTGAATTGGGCATCAGGGGAACCTTAATTTAGCAAAGTGAAATGGAAATGTTTTTAATTACCTCAGCAAATAGTTCCAGGAATAATAAAATGTATTCTGCAAAGGCCTTAATATGAGAACATTTGTTCTAGAAGAGAAAGAGTACGATACTCTCGAAGAATGGCCTGCATATATCAGAGCTATAGTCATGTATGGACGGATATAACCCAAGAAGCATAAAGCAAACACTGTGTGAGCTGCTGTGCTTGCTCCATTGCCATCTTCCCAGCAGCTTCCAGAGACTAATTAAAACTGCTTTTTATTATTTAAATGCTCCACAGAAACAGGCTTGTCACCTTTTAAAAATACTTCTGCAGAACAAAGTGCCATAATGTCATGACACAGGGACGCTGGCAGGAAAAGACAAATGGGGTTTGGCAATGTTCTCCCACATGGATAAGTCCAGAAGGAGAAGCGGGATAAATTAGGAAGGGTCAGTGCCTTGAAAGGGAACATTGTCTACTCCTGAATATTTTAGACATACAAAAATGGGGTCCTCAGGACTCCTTCTACTGTCATGACTCCTGTCTCAGAAGGGTGGGAACTGAAGGACATATGCATGTTACTTTAAAGGAAATGTATGCTTAACAATGAGAATTAAAAAAAGTATTTGTAGAGGTAGAAAAATGAGTATTTTGTAACTGGGAGAGGACAACCATGGCCTATAAACTGGTCAACAGTTAATGAATCTTGGAAAAATTGTCAGTGTAGTGGGAACCAAGTATAAGAAACACTGGTTTGCTTTACATTCTAAGTTTTGGATAGAAAGATATTTCTTCAAGACATTTGCTTATGATTTTCTTTTTAAACCCCGAAATTCAGAAGGGATTCTAGTACCTTACATAAACAGTACATTTTCCAGATAGGGTTTATTTAGAAATATTTCAGTATTGAGGTCGTTAAGTACTTAATTTTAAATTCAAACAGGCCCATAACCTCTAGTGAAATAGAAGCAGTAATTAAAAGTCTTATAAGGAAAAAAAAAGCCAAGGACCAGATTAATTCTACCAAAAAAGAATTAATGTCAATAATCCTCAAATTAGTCCACAAAATAGTCAAGGAACAATGTCTAGTTCTTTTTATGAAACCATTATCTCCCTGATACAAAAATGTGACAAAAATTATAGGCTAATATCCTTTATGAATATAGGTGTAATCATTCTCAATAAAATATTTGTACATAAATCCAAATCTTATAATCAATTATTTGAAAATTTAAATCAGAGTTGACATGGGATATTTATTAAAATGCTTACTTTCTTCTGTGTAGATTTTCTTAAACTTTGTACTGTTAAGTTTAAATGCTACATGAAATCTGCTATTTTTATCAATAATAATATTTATGAGGAATATCTTGGATACTTTACCCTATTTCCTTCAGTTTGGATGTTAGAAAATAGTTATAAATGCTATTCTTTATATTCAACTGTGTGTCTCATGTAGTCTAAAATGTCTATTATAGTCATATATTAGATATTTAATATATGTCTAATTATAATTATATTAATATAACATAATAATCTAATAATGTCATATAGTCTAATAATCATGTCAACCATGGTGATTAGTTTTTTATTGTTTGATTTGCTGACTCCTGTTTCCAGGACTATCAAATGCCAACAGGTCTTCTGCTAGGAATGAATTTCATATCCACCTTCCTTGCTCCATGTTGGGATTTTAACTTGCTTGAGCTAACACAGGTCTTGGACATATTGCCACAATTGCTGTGGGTTTCAAATGCATGACTACCCTGTTGTGTCTATAAAACACTGGTTCCTTTGAAATTATGCACTACCTCTCATTATTACAATCTTTCTGGCCTCTATTTCTCAAAAATTCCTGGTCCTTGAAAGCAGAGATGTGGTATAGACATTTCATTTAGGACTGAGCACTTTGAAATCTCTTATTTTCTACATACTGACCAATTGGGAGCTTGTATTACAAGAAGCAGCTCCACTAATGGAGGTTGAGAGACAGATTGATTATGGGTGTAAGCCATTAGGAGTCATTATACACACACACACACACACACACACACACACACACACACTATATATATATATATATATAATTATGTGCATTGGTATTTTGCTTGCATGTATGTCTGCGTGAGGATGTCAAATCACATCAGTTACCTCTAGAGAGGTAGGGTGTTCAGGTCTCAGGACTCTATATATTAACTTTGCTGCATCACAGAGAGGCAGCAATATGTGAGTTCATATTAAGAACATTTTCTAAGCTTTCACATGTTTTTATTTTCAGTATTTGTAAATGTTGTATTTTTCAATATAAAGAAAATATTTTTCTTCTGTAGTAGAAGTATCCAGATCATTGACATTCAGTTAATAGGCTGCAATACTGTTAGAGTTTGAATATTTGTCCCTCCCTAAATTTCAACTGACACCATAAAGCTCTTAAGAGATAAAACATTAAAGAGAGTATTAGGCCTCAAAAATCTCCAAATGAAAGCATACTTCATTATCTCAGGAGTGGATTCTTTATAATAGAGCAAACTCATTCTCTGTGTGTCATTCATATTCCACCCATCTCTCTCCCACCCTTCTCCTCTTATCTTACTCCCTCTGTTTTTCTCTCACCTATTCTACAAAGTGACACCTTCTACTATATAATGGTATCATGGGCAACCTCTTTTCAGTTGCAGACATGATGATATTGGCCTTCCCAGCTGTTAGAACTTTCTCTGTTCGTTGTGAATTGCCTAGTCTCAGGGCTTTTTTTTTTTTCAGCACCATATAGACTGACATATGGGATGAGCTTAAAACACCATGGTTGACCCTCTGTAGCTTCAGTGCATCACAAACCCCTCTCCACCCACTCAATATTGTTCATTTTCTAGGGAAGGCATTCAAGCTTTCCAGGAATAAGATATGCTATTTCATTTCTTCATTTGGTTGCCTCTGGGATTTTCATCGAGCATATTTCCAAAGCAGAGAAACACAAAAACCTTGAAAGCCATAGTAAGGACAAGCTATGGGAAGCAAGAATTTCTCTTAAAATAATAAAACATTTAGTAGCTTAATAAGAAAAATTAAAAATTGACTCAATTGTGCAAAAGTTATGTTTTCAGCCATGAAAATTGAAGAACACACAAAAAAGACTATCTTCCATGATCAAGTAGGCTTCATTACAGAGATGGTTTAACATGTAACTCATTACATAAAAAGATTAAAAACCAAAAGGCAAATAATCATTGCATTAGATGTAGAAAAAGCCTTTGACAACATCTAGCATTATTTTATGATAAAAGTCTCAGAGATACTTGAGGTATAAGGGCGTTCTTCCTCAGTATACTCAGCCTCAAGCCCGCAGCTAACATCATCGTAATGGAGAGAAACTCAAAGAGTTTTCACTAAAATCAGAAGTGACACAAGGATGTCTACTCTCTTTATATCCATTCATATAGCATTTGAAGTCTTAGCTAGAAGACCAGATTCAATCAAGGAGGTACAGATAGGAAAAGAAGAAGTCAAAGTTGCTTTTATTGCAGATGATTTATATATATATATATATATATATATATATATATATATGCTAGCTAAGACTTCAAATGCTATATTAATGGATATGAAGAGAGTAGACATCCTTGTGTCACTTCTGATTTTAGTGAAAACGCTTTGAGTTTCTCTCCATTATATACATATATATATATATAATGTTTAATCATATAGAAGAGCCTAAAAGACTCCACCAGGAAGCATCTACTACAACTAATAAATACTTTCAGAAAAGTAACAGGGTTAAAATTTTAACACACAAAAGCAGTAATACACACACACATACACATATATATATATAAATATATATACATACATATATTGACAACTATACTGAAAAAGTCAGGAAAACAATACCTTCAGAGTCAGAATAGCTTCACAGAAATATTGTGAGATAACTCTAATCAATCAAGTGAAAGATTTGTAAAATTTACAATACTACTACTACTACTACTACTACTACTAGTACTACCACCACCACCACCAATAATAATAATAATAATAATAATAATAATAATAATAATGATAAAAGTAAAACTTTAAGACACTGAAGAATGAAATAGAAGAAGACATGAGAATGTCGAAAGATTTCTTATGTTCATGGATCAACAGAATTAATATTGTGAAAATGGCCATTCTATACAAAGCACTCTACAGAGTCATTCAATGCAAACCCTATCAAAATTATAACAAAATTCCTCAGAGGAATTGGGAAAAACATGTTAAACTCTAAAAGCAACCCTGAATGATAAAAGAATTCCTCAATTTCAAGTACTACAAAGCTACAGAAGTAATAATTGTAAGATATTGCCACAAAATAGACAGACTGATCAATGAAGAAAAATGAGGAACCATACACATGTTGAAATGAATACCGATACCTGATTATGAACAAGTTGGGGAAACTTACGTACTGGGGAAAAGATGACTTCATCAACAGTTGGTACTGGGAAAATTGGATAGTTGCATGTAGAAAAATGAAACTAACTCTTATCACAAAACTCAGCTTCAAATGGATCAAGGACTTTAACTTAAAACCCAGTGTCCTGAATTTGGTAGTAGAGAAAGTAGAGATTATACTTGAATTTATTGGCACAGGTAAGGACTTTCTGAACAGGCCCCTGGTAACACAATCATTCAAGACCCATAATTAGTAAATGAGACCTCATAAAGCTAAAAATCTTCTATACAGCAAAAGGCACCATCACTGGAACAAGCCATGGAGTGGGAAAATGTCGTTATTATTTATACACGTGACGTAGGGTTAGTATTTAGAATGTATTAAGTTCTTTTACCAGAGCATCAAGAAATGTTAGACAGACTTCTCAGTGGTTAAGAGGACTTGACCTTTTGCAGATGGTGACATTTGCTACCCAGCACTCATGTGACTCACAATCATGTGAAATTCCAGCTGCACATCAGCCAGTGTCATCTTTCGGCTTTGTGGGCTACCCATGCACATGATGCATGTACACACATCCAGGTAAACATTCCAAGGTGTAAAATAAAAATAAATCATTAAAACGTAATAAATTATAGACAATGTTAGATGTCATAAGTAAAATAAATAAAATGTGAACAAATTTTCCTTGTGTTTAAAGGACTTCAGGGGAAATCTCGAAGAATGACTACAAACTACTAAAAATTATTTTTCATTTTTAAAAAGTTTAATCTTTTCTTACAGTCCAGATTTTATCGCTCTCCCTGTCCACCCCCTGACTGTTCTATATCTCACACCTCTCCCTTTCCACCAATCACCATGAAGATGTTCCCCCCACCCCCAACGCCATCAGACCCCCTCACTCCCTATGGCCCCAAGTCTCTTGAGGGTTATGTGAATCTTCTCTGACTGAGTCCAGACCCAGCAGTCCTCTGCTGTATAAGTGTTGGGGGCCTCATATCAGCTGGTGTATGCGGCCTGATTGGTGGCTCACTGTCTGAGAGATCTTGGGGGTCCAGCTTAGTTGAGACTGCTGGTCTTCCTGTGGGGTCACCCTTCTCCTCAGCTTGTTCCAGCTTTTCCCTAATTCAACTACAGGGGTCACCAGCTTCTGTCCATTGGTTGGGTGTAAAGATCTGCATCTGACTCTTTCAGCTGCTTGTTGGGCCTTCCGGAGGTCAATCATGACAGGCTCCTATTTTGTAAGCACATCACAGCATTTGTATTAGTGACAGACCTTGGGGCCTCCCTCTGAGCTGGATACCACTTTGGGCCTGTCACTGGACCTCCTTTTCCTCATTCTCTTCTCCATTTTTGTCCCTGTAGTTCTTTCAGACAAGAACAATTCTGGGTCAGAGTTTTTGACTATGGGATGGCAACCCATCCCTCCACTTGATGCCCTTCCTGTCTTTCTACTGAAGGTGGACTCTACAAGTTCTCTCTCTCCACTGCAGGGTGTTTCATCTAACCTGTTTGAATCCTGAGAGTCTCTCACCTTGAGGTATGGGGGCCGGGGGCAGGGCAGGGGAGAGAGGAACCTGGGTGGGAAAGGGAAGAGAGAGGGGAAGAGGGGAATGTAATTAGGTACTTGGGGGTGGGGTGGGGAACTGAGAACAGGACTGAAACCATGAGGGACAGCAGAAAGAATGAAAACAGGCAGCCTCAGGATAGAGGAGGTAGGAGGACCATCTATTTTTCAAATTTATAACGTAAGCTCTCTTTGACTGTCCAGAGTTGGTTTTCTGGCTAATGAGACAATTAAAATGTCAAACAAAAAATGTATAAATTTTAATTATAGTCATGTCCTATGCAGTTAAAATGTCTCATAGGAAAATAAAGGCGATTACCACCACCATCACCACCGCCACCACCCCTACCTTCACCACACCATCATCATTTGTTACTAGGAAAATTTTGTTAGTTACAAATAATGATTCTTGAGGTGATATACAAATGTTAGCTTTAATTCTCATAACCAAATGTAGAACCAGGAAACCGAATTCTTAAAAACAGAAAAAAAAAATTCAGGCTGAAGGAAAATAGATAAAGGCTTATTTTACTCATTTAAAGATCTTGTTCTGGTAATTACCATCCCAATAGGATATTTGGCAGACCACGGGAGTTTGCTGCATATAAAATGGCTGTTTCTTAAGTTTATTAGCACAAGTGTGGTATGGTTAACTCATTTTTACAATTATTAAGTCTCCAGATATTTCCTTCTTCACCAGTAGATTTATAGATAATAGCCATCACATTTTAAATTAATACATAGAAAGTAGGGAAAGGAGAGAGAAATATGAAACACAAGAATGTGCATCTTGATGCAAGCTGGAATTTTTATTTCTAACATAATCCAGCCATTAAACTTGTATCAGAAAAAAATGATGTGCTAAGTCACTGTATACAAATGAAAAACTGGGTGTTAAAAATCATCCCAGTGTAGTCAATGGGCTAGGGGAAACCTGGGAACTAGACCCAATTCCCTTTTCAAGGCTGACATTTAATTCATCAAGTCTGCTCACTGTTGTACAAGTGATCTCCAGACCACTTCCTGTGGAGCTGGCTTCCCTGTGGCCTGCAAGGTTTCTTTGATCTGTTCTTTGAATTCTCAGACCTCATGTAGCCCTCCCTGGTCACACGGACTTCTTGTCAGCCTTGGATGTTGTACTTTCTGTTTTCCATTCTGTAACTTTGTCCCCCTGGATGTCCCATGCCCACCATTTTGCTTAAGCCAGGGCAATCTTCAGTTTCTGGAATATACCAGGCAGTCTCCCAACTAAAGAGCTCCCTATTGTCAGGATGAGAACTCTTCTGATCCTGAACATTCAGAAGGAAACAGCCTGGCCAAGGCAATCTGATAAGCATCCAACATAATGTGGCCAGTTCTCTGGCACTGAGATCTGTATCTTCTTCCACTTATCCTATAAAATGCGTCACCGTTTAGGGTACCACAGATCTTAATAATTACCCTAAGGATTTACTATTTGCCTCTTTTTGCTAGAACGCTAGCTCCTTAGGGGAAAGAAATTGTTAACATCTTTTATTTGTTTGTTCATTTGAGTTTAAAGGTGCAGGTAGGAGAAGCTTTTCAAAACAAAGGAAATCACGTGTTTATCTTTGGAGGTCTGTGGAGGTTCTTTGAACATTTTATTGGCATATGTTTTAAATGGTCTTATTGCTAAGGAACTTCCTTTGTTTGTTTCTAAGCCCTGACTTCTGTCCTCTTTAAGTTGGCAACTGACCTTTGTCGTTTCCTCAAGTTCTAAGAGTATAAGAGATATTCTAAATCAGTCCCAGATTTCTGAATTGGCAGTGCTGTATCAGAGACTGTTCCTTCATAAAGAGCCAGCAAAAGGTGGCATCTGAGGGTTGGCTAATTGACTCTTTTTCTGTAACTGTTCAAGTTGCTAATCTGACTCCACGGCTAAGAGCAAAGAGGATTTGGAGACAATTCTGTTTTTCTCCTGTAGTCGAACCCCATGTGACTAAATAATTGTTCAAGTGTGTGATAGTAGAGTCAGTTTATCTGGTCAGCAATGTGTTGAGAGCAATGATGTCTTTGATCCCCAAAACAGAGATACACAATTAGGAAAATTTCACCCTATTTTTTTTCATGAAAATAACTTGAAGGAAACAATTATGGTTTTTGGAGTTCATAAAGTTGTTTTAAATTATATAGTATGAAACATTTTTTTTTCTTGGACTGACTCCTCTCCAGAGAAAGGAAATAAAGTTTGCATCTTATAATTATCATGGCTCCACTTGTGTTTTGATATTGTTGCAACCGAGGTACAACCTCTACAGAGGACCACCCTTTTTAAAGATGGTAAGAGATACCTTTGCTCTTTTCAGAGATGGCAAGAGATACAGCATGCTTTTCTTTTGCTGTGTAACATTTATGGACTTTTTTCCAAGACCAACTTTCCATCTTTGCTGCAAACAAAAAAACTATTTACTGAGAAATAGATGAAAACTAAGTCTGAAAAATTTTAAAGCTGGGCATCCAAAGACTCCCACATTCCTTGTCCTTGTTAGTTTTCAAGGAAAGCATTAAGCAACTAGGATGTTCATGATCATTGAACACAAAGAGGAAACAGTTTACTGAAAATGTTGCAGTGGGGGAAATGTTACAATGTCAGAAGCAAATGATTGTGTGTTGTTCAATTATTGATTTTGTAATATAAAACCTTAATTTTTGTTATCTTCTATTGTAATTGGTGTGAAAAGAATCTACTCAGCTGAGAGATGAAATCTGAAAGCCAAATTAGACCCTATGAAAATCAGATCCAAATGTTTTCATCAGTTTGCTTCTGTGTGTTTTGGGAGAACATGAGAAGAATAGTTTCAGCCACATGATCTCTATTCTATCCTCTTGACCTCAGACCCTACAGGGACCCCTGAAGACGACAGAAGTAGGTTGGTGAGGGTGTCAGAGTGAGATCAAAGGACAACAGGACATTTTCAAAGAATAGAACAGGAAGCTAACAACTTGTAATCAAACATCCAAGTGCTTTGATATTGAACATACTTCAAAGAAAGACTTTGGTGAATTTGTGATCCACATTTGTTAAACACCAACAAACACACTGTGTCTTAAAAGCAACCAGTTATCTATTTGGGGTAATAAGTAATTTGAGCCACTGTGACTTTTACTTTCCAGAGAGGGCTCAGTGGTTAAAAGTGCTTGGCTCCTAGTACCCAAGTTGGAGGCTCATAACTATTTGTAATTCCAACCCTAGAGAATCTCAAGTCATCTTTGACCTCCATAGGCACACTCATGTATGCATACCCATAAACATGCACATGCTTACACATAAATAAAAATAATATTCTTTTAAAAAGAATAAACACAAATTTTCCCAAAAGCCACAGTTCATTTACCCTTCTGTATTTCATCCTTTTATTTTCAAAATCACATGTGTTCCTTCACACTGGTAAAGGGCTTCAGGAATTGTGTTAAAAAGTTCCTTTCCCCAAAACATCTATAGCCAACATGCTGTGTTATTCTCATGAGACAGCTGTGATATTTAGGAAGTGAATGGCGATCAGCAGGATGATCTGAAAAACCCTAATCTTTTTCCTGTTTCTTTTTTTTTGATTTTATTTTCCCCTTATTTAAAACATGTTTTTTCATACAATATATTCTGAATATGGTTCCCCACTGTGTTCTGCCAGCTCTTCCCCACTAGGCCTCCCATCCTAACCCTCACCCTTTCTGTCTCTGTTTAGAAAAGAAGCAGACATTTAAGGAACAGTAACACAATAAAATTAGATTAAACAAATAGAAAATCAGATAGGACAAAATTAATAGAAGAAAGCCAAAGAAAAAAGCCCAAGAAACACATATATTTGCAGAAACACGTTTGCAAATACAGGAATTCCATAAAAAGAAGATTTGAAGCCATAAAATACACAAAAAGGACCTGTAAGACTGTACTACCTTGATAATATGAGACAAAAAAAAATCCAAAGAACTTTTAGCTTTTTTGTTGTTGTTGTTTTTTTTCGAGACAGGGTTTCTCTATGTAGCTCTGGCTGTCCTGGAACTCACTCTGTAGACCAGGCTGGCCTCCAATTCAGAAATCCACCTGCCTCTGTCTCCCAAGTGCTGGGATTAAAGGCGTGCGCCACCACTTAGCTAGCCAAAGAGCTTTTAAAGATGCTGCTGAGATTGTTTTGTTTTGGCCACCTACTGCTAGGCATACAGCATACCCTTGAGAATCATTGGCTTCCCTAGTGAGACTCCCCTGGAGAAAATTAATTTTTCATTTGCAAGTGGGGCTAGCTTCTGGCTTAGGGATGGGAGCATGTTTCCACTTCTCTCAGCTCTTGGACCCAATATGGTGTAGTCCCATGCAGGCCCTGCAGATGCAGCCTCTGTCTTTGTGGTTCTATATATGCCTCTGTTGTGCTGTGTGTAAAGGACCATGTGTTTTCAGTATCCTCCATCTTTTCTGGTTCTTAGACTCCTTCTGTCTCCTCTTCTGCAGAACTCCTTAAGCCCCAACAGGAAGGATCTAATGGAGACATCCCACATAGGACTGAGTGCTCCAAGGTCTCTTGCTCTCTGCTTATTTTCTGGCTGTGAGTCTTTGTATTGGATTCCATCTGTGTCAGGAGGAAACTTCACTGATGATGACTGAGCAAGGCACTGATCTATAAGTATAGCAGATGCCATTAGGAGTCATTTTTTTTTCCCACATTGCTAAACATCGATCACAGCCCTGTATCTATTTCCCAGTGGAAATTCAGAAATAACCTAAAATGCTTTACTAAGGTACTTGGCAATCCCACTTATATGTTGGATGCCTCTGTGGTCATTAGGAATGTGAGACAATTCACATGCAACAATTCATCTCTGTATGTCTTAGCTTTACAAAAATGGGGGGAATCTGGCACAGAGTGCTCATGTTATATCAAGTAATTGATTGAAAGGTACCATCCTTAGGTCTCAACCCCTGAAAGAGATGAATTTCTTTCTTGCTAATGTTTCAAGCTAAATGAAGATGCTGAAGCATTATAGAAACTTTGAAAGCAGAGGGCCAATGCCTTAAAGACTCAAAGGGATGGAAAAAGCTGACAGCGTTTTCTGATTGGCAGAACCTGATCTTATAACCTCAAGACCCTAACTTCTACCCCTGTCAGATGAATATGACAGGGAGGCTGCCTGGATTCTAGAGAAACAGCCCCCTGACTTGACAGCACAGCCTCTCCATAGTCAGATTGAAGTATGTGTAACTGGGACATGATAATATATTGAGTTTTCACCTGATATTGTGGCAATTCATCAAGCAATATTAGAAACTA
Source organism: Montemys delectorum (assembly GCA_019843815.1). Lineage (NCBI taxonomy): Eukaryota > Metazoa > Chordata > Mammalia > Rodentia > Muridae > Montemys > Montemys delectorum. Next base: position 28,356 of record JADRCD010194221.1, on the reverse strand, counting down.
ATATCTCCCACCCATGAGCATCTTCAGCACAGTATTGCAACTGTGTACATTTCGACAGTACCTTTGTTAGTTTTAATAGTCTCAAAATGATAACAACAATAAGGAAAGACACTAGGAATAATGAGCTTCCGGGAAACACTGCTTAGGAGTTCCAGCAAACAGACAGGATTTTCAAGAGTAGAAATGTCTCAGAATACTCACTTCACTAGAGATGGAGAGGCTGCTCACGGAATGCCTAAAATTACCACTATTATTAGGACCAGCAACTGTGCAAAGAAAGCTCACTTTTAGAAAATTCATCTTTTTGAAAGAATGCTTGCTGACCATGGGAAATGACAAAATTAATGAAACATAAAACTAGATTATTAATGTGCTAAAAATCAAAAGGGGAAGCTACATATCAGGATAACTTTAGGTTTATAATTTTTTAAAAGAGGTAAGCTTGTGACTCACACTTAAGCTATTTATTCTGTACTTGAGAAATATCCTCTTTTCTCATGGTTTAGCATTGTCTGTAAAGCACCAAACTTTCCTGTGTCCATCAGCTTATATTTGATCTGTAGTCATCCCAACTACTAAGTCTTCCATAGTTTTTCTTTTGTAGACTGGGGCAAAGGCTAATGTCTCCTATTGCAGGGCAGAGGTTTTTATGTCCAATCATAATTGTTCAGCTTTCTATTTGTCATGGTGACTTAATCCAGTGTCCAATGTTGGCTCACTTCTGACAGAACCCAAGGATTAGACGACAACGGCATCACTTGGTGCTATGATTCCACTTGGCCTGTTATTCCAACATGAATCCCTCCCTGTTAGATTTAGCCTTCATTAACAATCCTACATCTGCCAGGTGGTGGTGGCACATGCCTTTAATCCCAGCACTTGGGAGGCAGAGGCAGGAGGATTTTTGAGTTCGAGGCCAGCCTGGTCTACAGAGTGAGTTCCAGGAAAGCCAGAGCTACAGAGAGAAACCCTGTCTCGAAAAAAAAAAATATCCTACATCTGAGGTCAGTACCCTGATATATTCTGTGACTTACTTCTTTCTTTCTTTCTTTCTTTCTTTCTTTCTTTCTTTCTTTCTTTCTTTCTTTCTTTCTTTCTTTCTTTCTTTGTTCCTGTTCAACTGATGCCCCATTCAATGATTAATTTGATTTAGAACAAATTTATGGACATTCATTGGAAGCTCCGACACCCTCACACTCTGCTCCAGATCGAGGTTGATTTGGGAAACATGTCCTTGCTGGGATAAGTGAGTGACAGAGATGGTGCCCGGAAGCCGAAGGGGCAGTGCTATTCGTACCCATCTTCTCTATTAATCTCATTGTTTCAGGTGAATATATGAGGACCCCTGATCAGGCAAGAGAAGAAATGGCAGCTGGATGACCATGGTAGAGATAAGCTTGAGGAAGAAAGGGAAATGAAAAGGGGGAAATCCTAAGTGGTGCAGGGATCAGGGGGCATTGGCTTCTGAGTTAGGTCAGGATTTGAAGTTCTTTGAGAACACATAGAACATAAACTTCTCAAAATGTTTAGTGTGAATATCCTCCCGTACTAAAGGAGAGGCTCTGGCTTGGATTTTTCTTCAAGACTGAATTAAATCTGCAACTTTGCCTAGGGGCATTTTTAGTTATTTATATAAATAATTTCAGGAAGTATGAAATATATTGGCAGAATTAAATTAGCAGGTAAGAGACTCATAGCAAAATCTAACTGTCTCAACTACCAATTTGATTTTTATTGAACTCAGTTTCCATAATTTTATAGAGTTTTTTGGAGCTAAAAATATGTTCTCAGCCCCAACTGATTGAATTCATCATAAAATATATGACTGCACTGCGCTGGGAAGAGCTCTTTGGGGGTAGTGGCCCAGAAATGTGAGAACAAGGGAGGCAGGTTGGAAGAATGGCTCATTTTAAATTCAGGAGTCCACTTTTTTAGGTTTAAATTCTTCCTGAGAAAGTTAATAGCTGTGTGGATTTATCAAGTCCCACAGTCACTATTGTTCTCAGTGTCTCATTTGAAGAATTCAGTTAATAATAGTAAGTACTTCCTGGGGCTCTTGAGAGTATTGAGCAAGATGTGCGGCAAATGCTGAGCAAGAGCCTGGACATGGAAACAGTCATGGCTCATTATTATTGCTGAGCACTTATGGGAGGATCTCCCTTCCCTGCATCACATATAACTCTCCACCACATCTTGAAATCAATAGTGCCATCCCTGGGCACTTCTAAAATAGTTAATTGAACTTGAGACTTGATTTCCTTAAAATCCCCAAGTACTCTGCATGTGTTAAAGTCTCCATCTGAAATTGACATTCTTCTGTTTTATCAAATTCCTTTAGTAAAGAATTGATATTCATAGGACAACAGTGAGGTGTCCTTTCGGCTCTTAAGCCAGCGAGAATGCAGACTGTGGGAAATGCAAATTCCAGCAGGAACAGCAAATATTAAGCTTAAAACAACAGCGATATAATTCACTAACTTAGCAACTGACTTCTAATAATATTTGATATAAATACCCTTATGCCTTCCAGTTTTCTCCTACATTTTGGCTTTATTCATTCAATATCCATGCCCTTTGAAGCTATGTGATGCTCTTTTCCTGATCCAGGGAAAGTCTGTCATTATGATTTTCCATGTGCATCAAGTGAGACATGAATAAAGAACTCTAGCATTAAATGAATACCTATGTGTTTAGCACGTACCTGGTACTTTGCATAGGCATGAGTAAAGAGCCAATGACACCAATGAGTTCCATACATATCTGGTGTTTTACATAAAGTCTTAATCAATAGGCAAAACAACTCTGCTTGATATTTAGTGTTAAGTCTGTTTCTAAGGTGAGAGTAAAGTGTTTTCAACATTGCTAATGGGCTTCTTGCCTTATGGTTCAGGTTTAATTTAAGCTGTGTTATCTGGTGGACATTTAGTAGTTTGTGATTCTAAATTTCTTAGTATCAAGTTTAAATGCACTCTCAAATGCTTCACCTGGTAGATATTCTTCCTTCATTAGGTTTTACAGAAGGCTAATTTCATTTTTCCATAATACAAATTGATGAGGCCCACTATGATATAGGGTGTAGGCTTCTACTGAAGATGTAAAACGATTAAGTTTTATGATTCTACATACTCACATTTAAGAAAATCTACCCATTCCTAACATTATGCAGGAAACTGAGTGAGGCCCAAGTTAAACTGGCCTCAAGAAAGTAAGAACACTCATCAAGGTTATCACTTGGTTGCCAAATATTTACTATTGTGCACTTTATGCTGCAGCTGAGGAATCCTATAGGCTCATATATTAAAGGCCTTGTCCCCAGCATATGGTGCTGTTACATGCATTAGAATATTTAGGAAGCTGTAGTCTCATAAAAGGACATAGGTCATGGAAAATATTGGAAGTTTGGTCCCTTGAAGTTCTTCCTTCCTCTCTTTCCTTCCTAGTCACCGATCCAAGCTATCTCTGCCACACCCTTCTGCCATGGACCCAAAGCAACACAATCAAAGCATTGCAGAGCTCTGAAACTACCAGCAAAGTAGACCTTTCCTCATTTTACATGAGTATCCCAAACATTATCTCACAGTGTTGGAAAGCCAGAAAAGATCGAGGTAGCGATGCCATTGATGAGAGCCAGAGGTGATAAAAATATTTTACTTGTGTATATTGCCTCAATATTATACTTCCCTGCTAATATTCTTGCCTTTTTTGAAGCACATTTATTGAGACTGAAGTACCAAATTAGCCATATCAAGCCTGCAGGCTCAATGCATTTACTCTATTGACAACGGTTCATGTTCAATAATTGGTGTAAAAAGAAATCATTTGTGACCATTTAAATACCCAGTAAAATGTGGATAGTAAAGAAAAAAATTACTATTTTTTTTTACTAAAACTTTACACCAATATTTATTTGATGACAAAATAATATATGCTTATTCGAAGGAAATCAATAATGTGGGCATATATAAGTAAGAAAGTAAAACATGGGGTTGGGGAGATGACTCAGTGGATAGAATGCAAGAATGAAGAACAGAGTTTGGATCCCCCAAATCCATAAAAGTTGAGTAGGCATGGTGGTTCCCTGCAATCCCAGATCTCCAAATGGGGAGACAAAGCAACACACAGGAAAGTTGACTAGATAAGCCAGCAGGAACTGGGGAGAGCTTTTCTTGATAAATTGTGGAGAGTTATTAAGGAAGACACCAAATGTCAACTTTAGGTCCCCATATCCATGCCTACAAACACACCCACATATATGCAAGTGGGAACACAGAAATTCAAACCACATACACTTTTCTAAGACCTGCCATAAATTCTTCTGGTTAGAAATAAATAGTTCCAATGACGAAGCTTCCAGTTTTATATTTTTCTCATTCTGTCTTTGTGTAGACCCAACTTTTATTCTGTATGTTTACAAACCATTTACGAATAGCTCTTTTCCAGCATCGAAATACAGAATTTTTCCTCATTAGATGTTCATGATAATGATTTATGTTGGTTATGTTTTGTCAGCTTGACCCAAATCAGAGTCACCTGGAAGAAGGTACCTCCGTCTAAGAATTGCCTTCATTGGGTGGGTCTGTGAGTATGTCTGTGGGACATTTTCCTGTTGGTGCAGAGCACAGCCCACTGTGGGAGGTGCCGCTCTTGGGCAGGTGGTCCTGAGCTGTATGAGAACTTGAGCTGAGCAAGTCATGAGAGAGAACCAGGAAGCACTGTTACGTTGTTCCTCCATGGGTGTTGCTTTAAGCTCCTGCTTTGATTCCTCCTTTGAGTTCCTTTCTTCCTTTGATGATGGACTGTAACCTTTAAGCCAACTAAACCTTTTCTTGTTGAAGGTGTTTTTGGTCATGGTATTTGTCCTAGCCACAGACAAGCAAGACAGGATGATGACCATAGCCATTATTGTATTAGTTGGAAATATTACAATTTTTATGTGAATATCTATTTTGATCTTAATCGTCTACTGTTAAAGCAACATTGTATTTAACAAAATCTTTCCATGGATATGTCATAGAGTAGACTTTAATCCTGTAAATTTATTTTGAAATACTGATTCCCTGGAACTGTAATGCTAAATGCTGTTGTAAGTCATTTGAGTTTGTGTGTAACTTTGTAATATAGCCAGTTAAAAGGAGTAAGCCCGAAAAATCAAGCCCATTTTACCTTCATTGCAGGCTTAGAACCACATACTCATACAAAGAACTAAAATATTATCAAGTAATAAAACGATAGTATGTAATCATTAAACTTCATGGCAAACATGTCTTTTGAGGGAACTATTTCACATTTTGATGTGAAGAAGAAAATTAGTCACAGATAATTTTCTCTTTTATTACCTCTGGTTTTCATCTCTGGCATTGCTACCTCAATCTTTTTTATCTACACTAGTGAAAGATAATTTTGTTGTTGTTGCTGTTGTTTTTTTTTTTAAAGATTTATTTATTTATTATATGTAAGTACACTGTAGCTGTCTTCAGACACCCCAGAAGAGGGCACCAGATCTCATTACGGATGGTTGTGAGCGACCATGTGGTTGCTGGGATTTGAAGTCATGACCTTTGGAAGAGCAGTCTGCACTCTTAACTGCTGAGCCATCTCTCCAGCCCGTGAAAGATAATTTTTAAGCTTTGTTTCCACCCACTATTTTAATTATCTGCGAGCTATAACTTTCAATGTTTTTGGATACATATTACGTTTGTGTTTATCAAAGTTCAATAGAATTTTTGTTAAAATGTGTGACAAGGCAAAGATTCCTTGATCTTGTCTCAGCTGGAGCCATCTTTAGTTTAACATGAAACTGACCACCACCTTTCCTACTCCAGCTATGATAAGTCCTGTGGGTAAGTACCCAACTGTGTTCTAGAAACTGTAGGTCAAAATGTCCTAGCATGTTTTTGGCTTCTGTTTAACTGCTTGCTTTACTTACCCCAGCAATGCCAATTAGAATGAAGGTTTTCTTTGTTATTTGCCTGTAAAAGTTTCCTGTAAAATACATTATTAGACTTAGGATGCTCCATAATACAGATTTCCCACTACTGGTATATTAATACAGACTCTCAATTTGGACTTTGGTATCATTGAGAGGTCTTTCGGTCTCTATTCTGCAACAAATGTAAATTCTGCTTTAGCTTGTTTGGAATGGGCTTTCTCGCTCTAGAAGATTTTACTGTAAAATACATATGTTGCTGGTTCTGAGCTAACACTGGAGATAATGTATCAGACCTTAATGCTAAGTTTTGGGGAACAATATAAAAGAGTAATTCTGAAACCAGATTTAGGAGTCAGACAATCTGTTGCCCTTTAGCGATGCTTTAACATGTGATTTTTGTCAGCCTCAGTCCTCTTGTTTGTACAGAGGGGATAAGGATGTGTGCACAGTAGAAATACTGTTTTAATGATATAGTAATTTGGACTTTTACGTGCTCGGCATGGAGCTTAGAACACACTAGTTGTTATCATCTTTCACTCAAGAATTGTCCACTCTTTAATTTATCTTGTAATATTTGTTTTCTTTATATTTTGGTAAATATTCTTTTGTGGTTTTGGTTATCAAATATTTCTTCTAGACATTTATTTATTTTTAAAATTTTGTGTTTTATGTTTAGAGCATATTTCATAATTTCTTTGCAAAATTTACCAATATTCATTTATTATTTCTAGATTTTTGTAATAGTAAAAACTTTTTTATGTCAGTTTTATTGATCATGTATTTGTTCATTCATTTATTCATTGGTGATTTAGGGCATTGAATTCTGGGTTTGTGCATATCAGTCAAGTGTTCCACCACTCTCCCACTAAGCTATGTCTATAAAAGTTTCTTTTTTCATTAGATATTTTCTTTATTTACATTTCAAATATTATCTCCTTTCTTGGTTTCTCCTCTGAAAACCCCCCTCCCCCTGCTCACCAACCCACTCCCACTTCCTGGCCCTGGCATTCCCCTATACTAGGATATTGAACCTTCACAGGACCAAGAACCTCTCCTCCCATTGATGACAGTCTAGGCCATCCTCTGCTACATATGCAGTTGGAGCCATAAGTCTTTCCATGTGTACTCCTTGGTTGGAATTTTAGTCCCTGGGAGCTCTGGGGGTACTAGTTAGTTCATATTGTTGCTCTTCCTATGGGGTGGCAAACCCTTCATCTCCTTGGGTCCTTTCTCTAATGGTTTCTTAACCCTTAACATGAGAAAAGGTCTTTTTAACTTTCCCAGGCTTCATTCTTGCTGTGTAGTCCAGTTTGGCTTCAAACCTGTGACCTTTGTACTCAAGCTTCCAGAGTAGCTAAGATTCTGATCAGGTACCATCATCCCTGTTTTACTTTCTCTTCTGAATGGATATACGACAATTATATATATTTGTGATATATAGTGATTAAATCAGAATAATTAGCATATTCTGTACTTCAACAGGGTTCTTTTTTGTCACATTATTCTTTTTTTCTTTTCTTTTTGCAGATAATGAATCTTTAATGCTAGGTTGGAATATACATGTGACCTTAGGTAGACATCACTATTAATTATAAGAAGCAATTCATGTCAATCATTTTAAAATTCAGATACATGATTAGCACATTACTACTTCAGTTGTGCATTCCATGTTATATGGGCAATATTTTAACTAAACCATTTTGTCTTGAATTTTAGAAAACTTTTTGGATGTGTGAATAAAAAGCTTTGCACCTTGATGTCACTGTAGCAAGAACATCATGATAGGACATAGGGACAAACCTGTGTGGTTTTGTTCTAGAAATAACTTAGCACTATCCAGGAGTTTCAAAGGTAGAATGAGAGAGAGAGAGAGAGAGAGAGAGAGAGAGAGAGAGAGAGAGAGAGGAGAGAGAGAGAAACAATATCAGTACTGCTTTAGGAAAAACCTTGTGTTTTTGACACCACAAGTTTCAGGAAACAAAGTAAATCAGATGAAAGGAGTAATTAGTGAACACTGATGCATGGGCTCAGATTTACAGTTTTTGAACATGGAACTAATTAAAGTAGGATTACAGCATTCTCCCGTGTCCACCTAATAGCCTTTCAAAGTTACCCTCTTGCAACCTTTCATGCCCTACTCTTAAGTTGATAGCCTCCTTTTTTAAATTTCATTTGTTAAATATATATATATATATATATATATATATATATATATATATATATATATCATCCATCCACACACACACACACATGCATACACACACAGCCTATTGAGGCTTTTTTTTGTTCTTTATGTGTATATTGTTTCAGACTTGACCACTCTGTGTTGGACAACCAATAAGGGGGCTTATTCCTGAGAGAGGGTAGATCTCCCAGATATCCAAAACTGTCTGTAATTTTTGTCAATGAATGGAACTCCTCAAAAATTTCCCCCTTCCATGTTAATGCTTTATTTGTGACATTATTTGTTAATGCATATTCTTCCCTTTGAGCCTTATTGACTACTGTCTTCGTAGCTTTATTTTGGATTCTTTTTAACCCCTTGATTTGGCATATTTCTCTTTAAGTTATTGAACATTTAAGTTAATATTTTAGATATTCAGTAGTTCATAGTTGTCCTTTAATATAGTAATACTAGGGGAAAATATAAAGTTTTTTAAAAATAAATTTCAGGGGAAATTGTTTCTGTTGATATAATTTATTCATTTGTTTACAGATTGACAGCTTCAAGTGTGCATATAATGATTTTTTTTTCTGTCAGCCATTACCCTTTCTCTCTCCTATTGAAACCCTCCTTCCCCAGAAATCTCTCTTTTATTTTTGTGTCCCTTTTCAGCACATGACCCTCTGAGTTTAACTGAGCTTGGTTGCATTAGGGTGAGTGGCAGGTCACTTGCTGGAACACGGGCAACTTATCAGTGGCGACACCACTGAAAAACATTGACATCCTTCTTTCAGCCAGCAGTTGAAACTATTAACTGCCAGCAGTTCCCCAGGAAGGGGTCATGCCACAGGAGCCTCTCCAGAACCCACGATAAAATGGTCATGAATCTAAGCTTGTGCTGGTCTTGTGCAGGTAACTAAAGCTGCATTGATCTGACGAATTAATGATGATGGCCAAATAAGGGTCCAGAAGACATCATTTTCATGGCACACTTTTCTATCTTGCATTCTTACTAACTTCTTTTCTGCAGTGTTTCTTGAGCCTTGGCAGAAGTGAATAGATTTCCCATATAGGGCACGGCAATCCTCTATCACTTATTTTTGGTATTCTGAGCATTTATAAATCTCTGCATAAAATATGCCTCCAGCATAAGCATCTCTGAAGATTGAGAGCAGCATTGCATATGGATATAAACACAAATAAAGAAGGCTGTTAGAAAACATGACCATTTAGCAAAACCAGAGTAGTAGGTTCCTCTCCAGCCATAGGCTCATAAATGAGGAGTACAGAAATGTTTGCTGATGGGAGCCTGATATGGCTGTCTCCTGAGTGGCTCTGACAAATACAGAGGCAGATTCTCATAGCCAACCATTGAACTGAGTGCAGGGTCTCTGATGGAAGAGTTGGAGAAGAGACTGAAGGAGCTGAGGGGGTTTGCAGCCCCATGGAGGGAGAAACAGTGTCATCAGGCCAGAGCTCCTGGGGATTGGACCACTAACCAAAGAGTACACATGGAGGGACCCATGATTCTGGCCGAATATGTGGCAGAGGATCAGTGGGAGGAGAGGCCTTTGGTCTGAAGGTCCTCTGTGACCCAGGGTAGGGGAATATCAGGGCAGGAAGATCGGAGTGGATGGGAGGGAGAGCACCCTCATAGAGGCAGGGAGAAAGGGGATGGGATAGGGGGTTTCTGGAAGGGGAGACCTGGAAAGGGGAAACCGTTTGAAATGTAAACAAAGAAAATATCCAATAAGAAAAGAAAAAAAAAGGTACTTAAATGAAAAATAAATGATGTGTATGATACCAGGTATGGGTTATGGTTTCCTTTTTGGGGGATCCACAAATCAAATTAGAAAGTACTTGGTTAACCTTGCTTGGAAGATTGTGATTGTAGCTTAAAGGGTTCATGCTTTGCTAAGACTTGATGGTTTTTCTCCTGCAGCTGCATGCATAGTTTCTTTCAGTACTACGATAGAGATCCGCCAGGAAAGAAGCTTCTATATTAACTTCAGCTTGATTTCTATGTGTTCTGTATCCAAAGTTCGTAAGTGGTCTCCTCAGCAATATGGTTTTATCATCAAGTTCTTGTAGGCAACCAAGAGCAATGACAATAGACTGTATTAGTTGGGGAGTCACTGGAATTTTTGTTTAAGAATCTGTGAAGCTTTGTTTTGTTTTATTTATTTATTTTTTTACTTCTTCCACACATCCATATCCAGGCATCAATGAAAGACTTTTTTTCTTCCATATACTTGACTATTATACAAATGTAAAAGCATTGAGGAGGTATTTTGGAGGTCTGCAGGGCTATGGGAGCGGGTACCCACAACTGCCACTAATGATTCCACCTCCAGGAGGAAGCCAGAGGCAGTGAATGCCCCAGTTTCCTAAATGGCAGCCAGGTTTCAGAGTCAGGGATGCTAAAGACAAGGGATAGAACTGATACATGAAATTTAGGAAGAAAGCCCTTAACTTCTGTCATAGGTCAAAAATATCCAGGAACCCTAGAAGTCCTTGGAAGCTTTGATCTTCAATCTAGCTCCTAAGTGATTTTTGGAGTGCCTTTTCAGGACGGGAAAGTGTCACAGTGGCAATGAAGGCCCAGTAAAAGGAAACTATTTCCTTCTGGTCAAGTTGTCCATGCCAATTATTTGGATCAGATATCTCTGCTGAAGAAGGTGGGTTCGGTTTGAGATCTTTCCTTCCCAGAATTCCTGGCTCTTCTAGCTCAGTCCTTATGGGCTCCATAGAGTTTGGCTGGTTCTGTTTGTGTTTCTGAGTCCCAACCCAGAAAAATTGTAAGGATTTCTTTTTCTTCTTTTCTTTCATGCTCTGATACTGGTCAGAGCTGGTACTCTGGGCTTCTTGTTTCTTTCTCTAAAGCTCTCTCTTCCTGCCAGCTGATGCTTGTGGGCAGTGTGGCTGATCTCCTTGTCAGATGAACAGCATGGCTTCCCCTTCTCTTCTTTATTTTTCTCCTTGGGAAGGTACTGATATCTACAGTTTACCTACTCTGGTATTTTTCTTTCAGTCTAATAAAATTGTCTTTGAATTTCAAAAAGAAAAATAGACTGGTGGCTTGGCAGAACATTGTCTACTTACATAGAGTATCATTGTTCAAAATTTTTAAAAATATGTTTTAATAGGCTTATGAAATAGTAGGCTTTCAATAATTTTAAATACATCCTAAATTTTTGTTGCTCCCTTTCCCTCAACAATCTTCAGCCTTCTCTTCCTACATTCCTTCCTGCTTAAACCATCCCTCACACTCCTCCCCATGGCTACCTTCTTTGTCTCACTGTTGCTCTACAATTCTCTCTTAAGTCATTTCCCTTTCCTGATCTAAAGGTACTTTTCTGTATCATAAGTTAGAAGAATTAGTAAATAATAGTATAACAACATTTAAACTTGGCTTTAATTTTATAATGAAGCCAGAAATGGATTGGTAGTTGTTAAAAAAAAATCACACTTTAAACTCAAACTGTGCAGTTTAGAGTCTATCTAGCAAAATGTATACAACTACCACCAAAATATAAAACTTCTTTGGTGAGTTTTGAATCCTGTCTAATAAGCATTCTCTGTTTAAGAATTTCTTGCAAACAAACCTATCTCCTTCATGGTTGGTGGCATTTGCTGTCCTTGGTTGATACCAGGTACTGTATTTTGTATGTCTCATAGTAGGACTAGTAACTCAAAAAAAATCATGTTCTTTGATTCGTAAAGAACAACCTTAGGACCAGATTCATAATACTGACCTTCATCCATAAACTTCTCATGATAAAGCAGAGACCTGTATTTCCCCTGGATTAAATTTGCCACTCACAACTTTATCGATTCTTTGATATGAACCATGGCCTACTGTGGCAGGAATCTTGACATTGTTTTAACATACTTTGCTTCATGTTCTCTGACTAACGATAAGATTCGTGACTCTGACAAGCTGTGTGGCTGGCAGTGGCTTTCTTGGCCATGCTTATGGTTGTGAACACTGAAGGCTGGAGCTAGCTCCCTGCAAATGTGCAAGTTTTGCTTTGGGGATTTGTAAATAGCCACCCTTTGTTTGTTTAAGGTACAATATTTTTGGTACAGTTCAAACAGCACATTTTTTTTTTTTACTTGATGATGTCCTTGTAAGTACATTAAAAAAAAAAAACTTCATTTGCAAGATAAAAATCTCTTTTCATGTGCCCAAGCAAAGAAAGAGTTGTGAAGGGAACAGCAGTCTTGGATTTCTTTTATTTTTTTCTCTGACTTTTTTTTAATTGAATGGTCTGTTTTGTGGAACAACAAGTTTTTGTGCCATTTCAGATGGTGCAGCATGTGGCAGAATAGGCCCCATTCACATTTTCTGTGGGACAGTTTGCTAAGGCTCTGTTCCGAGGGGAGTTTGCAGAGAAGAGTCTGCAGGAGTGGGCAAAAAGGCTTTATGGCACATGTAGCAAGACATGGTCTGTTTTGGGCCCACTGCTCTGATTTTATACTTTGTCTTATTCTCCCCAAGTATTCAGCATGTGCTTCCTTCTGTGGAAACAAAAGATTCCTTCAGAGGCTTACCAAGGGAGTGTGAGGAGGTTAGTAGCTTACTGCCACTCCTCTGGGAAAGCCCAGTGTAGGTGATTCACAACCTTTGTTAATATAATAGTCATTTTATAGAGCACATAGCTTGATAGAGAGTAAGTAGGATTTTTTTATTGATTTTTTTGTGTGTTTTCTTGTTTTGTTTTTTGTTTTTGTTTTTTAACCAAGAAAAATCTTTCTGGATGCTTTTTTACTCTGGAAGGAAGCTCCAGCAAAAGTAACCCAGCTCCTCTGCAAGCCTTGTGGTGGATCTGCAATAAGAGAAATAGGTTTTCCATTTTAAATAGCATCACTGAATGTCTAATTCTTTCGTGGGCTTGGTAGTCTGTGCTGTGGCCTTGAATCATTAACTGCAGCTTTTATGTGCTTGGGGTTTCTCTTCCATGCTCTTTTGGTCTCTTTCCCCTGCTTCTATTTTTAACTGGGAGCAGTCTGTTCTGTGCAGAGACATGGCCAGTAATGATGCTGTGTGGCTCAAGTCAAAGAATGTTGTCTGGATCCCACAAAGGGCAACAATTCCCAGCACACACCAGATATAGCAGAGGATGGGGCAAGCAAACGTGACATCAAAGAAAACTGGGTGACTAAAGACACCACTAAAAAGACCAGTGCTGCCTTTCAATAAAGAAAGAAATAACAAGAGTTTTTGAATGGTAAAGTATAGAGACTTTGTTTGAAAGGGAGGGAAACAAACACAAAGTAGACAAACTGAATCAAAGTATTTATCTTTAAACCACACAAATCATGGTAGTTAAATTAGGTCGGTCTGGTTACAAAACACTACAGAATGCAGGCTATAATTAATTTCAAAAGGAACAGAAAAGTTCCAAGAAGAAAACAGAGTGACAGGTCTTTTCTTTCTTTTTTCTTTCTTTCTTTCTTTCTTTCTTTCTTTCTTTCTTTCTTTCTTTCTTTCTTTCTTTCTTTCTCTCCTTCTCTCCTTTCTTCCTTTTATCTTTCTCCTTTCTTCCTTTCTTCTTTTCTTCCCTTCTTCCTTTCTTCTTTCTTAACCAATTAAGGCAGCCCAGCATCAAAAACTAGACACAAAACTCTGATTCACAGGAAATGTGACTGATTACAATATAAGCTCTCCATATCTATATGCTATTCAGGATCATCTGAAGCACACAGGAAGAGATGATTTGCTCTGTGTGAGATGCAAAAATATACATATGTGTAGTTTGCCATTTGGAGGACATCAATGTAAAAAAGTCTTTAAATAGTCCATAGTCCACAAATGCTACCCTCAGCCTGTCCTTGCACACTTTCTCAGCCAGTCACCGACCTCTCCTCAAGTGTTTAACATAAGCACTGAGAATGTTGAACAAAGGGGCTACTCCTTACTGCAGTGCATTTGCTGATACCTGCTCAGATAGCTTTGCTACATAATTCCCAACATTTACTGCAGAGGTAAGTATGCCAAACCATAAAGGGACATCCATAGACACCAAGGAGAAAGAAAGGAAAGTAGCCTGCATTTTTAGAAGAATGTTTAAAATCCTTCACTTCCTTTCCTTTAAAGAATTAGTGTGAGTTGATTGATTTTCATTAATTTAATTCTTTTAATCCAGAAACATCACTATCAAGCAATTATAAGGACAACCAAAATTAATAAAATTGCTCATTAAAATTTAAATATATGTCCCAGCATTTTCACCTGATTAATTTCTATTTCTGCTTATCCTTTACTAAGGAGATTCTTGTTAAGAACATGTAACAATAGATAGATGTAGCTGTGGTTGAGGAACTGACTCAACATCTACATTATATATTCACTTTCTTTTCTACATCTTGACTCAAGTTTGTGTTCATCTTCTACAGTACACATCTGCTTCTTAACTGTATAAGGTTCTACTCTTCTGGAATCTTGGCTTCTGCAGGGCATGCTAGTACACATGCCAACATATAATTTATTCTCTATGCAAATGTAGTTTAACTTTCTTAATACATTTTAATAAATACATATCAATAAATTTTAGCATTTCTTCATCTAGAAAAGGCTGGAGACCTGTTTTAAAGCTTTATTCTATGATGCTTTCTATGAAACAGACTTAGAGATGTCATTGTTACCCTTAGAAATGATTGGTGAATGCACATGAGCAAAATCTATATAAGGGTAGCGTGGATAATGAATAAGCCATGTTAAATTCTATTGTAGTTGCCTTTAACACCATTATAAAATAGTTTAACTCTTCATACCATCCATGTACCAAGAGGAAGCAGTATGAAGGACGAAGAAACATATATGGCAATATTTATTTTTCTATGTTGTGCCAATGGTCAACGCTCCTTTTCTTCAACAGGGCCAACCTTCCATGGGGTGATAAAAAAGCTTACTGTTGTTCCTCTGGAGTAATCATTCCAACACCCAGAAATTTTAGTTGCATTTGTTGTGTCTACTGGCACTGGCAAAAATGCCAGTGACCCTCTTAGCAGGAGGCAGTTGCTCGCTTCCCATCAGTCCCACACAACATTGCATCCATCTCAAACAGCCATTAGACGTTTTACTGTGTGCTTACTTGCTCAATTTTGTTTTGCTGGGAAAGTAGCATAATAGAGGAAGTGCATCAAGGCAGAAAGGGGTAGATTTGCCAAAAGAAGAGGGAGGGCAAGCTAACAAAATAGATGTGGAAATTGAAAGAGATGGAATGTTTTAGAAAATGGACAGAACAAAGGAGCTAATGTGACCCATGCCCCCAGTGAAGGCTGTGTCTGCAATAATGAGGTTCTGTTGTTGTGTATTCAGCCTTCTCAATGGAAGCGCCCAGGGTCCAGAATGGGGGTGGGTGGGCCAGTGTTGAAGGGGAACAATTTCCCGTAGCCAAGTCTATGACCTCAGACTGCCAAAGAACCATTGTGCACAGCCACAGTTCCAAGTGCTGAAAACAAGAGACAGTTCCCCATACAAGGCAGGGTAGGATGGAAAACTTTCTTCTTTTGAAAGACAATACAATGGAATAAGCTGGTTATTTAATGTTTAAAGTTGATATATAAATCAAGACAGTAAGAAAACAGGTAGAAGAGACCTCTAACAGACAGGAGAGACTATGAGTCTCCATCCCATTGAAACTCCATCCCATTAAAAGCTACAGTACTAGATGAACCTTTTCTCTTAGTTTGGTTTGCCTTTCTTAACTGTGGCTGTCACCCTGTCAGCCACAGCAGCAGCAGGAAGTCTGTCCAGCCATCTCTTGATTTCCTTCACAGAGATGATTGACAGTTTTTTGGCTCCTGTAACTGTCAGCATAGTTGATCACAGCTCCTACCAGAAGACCCAGTGAATCTGGAGTTTTGCTCTGGAAGACCCACCACATCCTTGCTTTAACATCTCGAGTGCTCGGAAATTTGATAATGAAAGTAATATTGAAGAAAAGATAGAGTGTTTCTTTAATTTGAAGATAATACAGGGACTATAGCAAACAATCAGTGAGAGATTAAAGTTTTACTTACCACAGGTACGTTGCAATGAAGCATGCAGACTTGTGGCCCAGAATTGCATTCAGGGCAGACAGCATTGCATGATTCTCTAGTGTATTTGTATTTGTAAAATAGGTTAATTAAAATGTCTTTGCTATAAAAGACAATAAAACAGACAAAAAAACTGTAGTGCATTTCTTACTGAGATAGATGGACTCCTGTCTACCAGCCTTAGAAGTTACATTCATACCATTTCTTTTAAAGCTACAATTCTCCATATTTCTGTGGTTCTGAGTTACTTTAGTGTGATAAGGACTCAATACACAGCCTTGATGGAATTATTAGTTTTGTGACAATGAGGACTTGGGTCAATAGCTATGATTACAATTTGACATGCAGTAAGTACTTAGTTGGCTTCTATGGAGATATAACTTAAAATCCAGTAACTTAAATAAAGATGTTTATAGGTCTCATTTGATATTTGGCCCTAATTCTTTATATTCTTTACTAATCTTAAGTTGGGAAACAATTTAAGGCAAGGGTTATGTTTTATTTTTCTCTTCATGTTTACCTCTTAACATAGTACCTGGCATGTAGAAGTATAGTAGGTGGCTGAGTGAACAAAGGACATAAAACTTGTTTTCTTCTGGGATTTATATTTCAATGATAGCTATGCTTTAGAAAGAACCAACAGAGTTCTGGGAGTCTTTAGACACAGTTTTGAAAAATAAACTTGGCTTGAAAGCTTCTAAAAACCTCAAATGAACCTTTCAACACACCAGCCACTGTGATCTCCTTTAATCTAACACACACTGTGTTCATTATTACATTATGTCCAAGTTTCTTGGAATGCTGATCTGGTGTGTAATCATTTCCCTTGCAGCTTTACCAGGCATGTGAAACTGAATTGCTGCAGTTTTCCATCAGGACAGGCATATGATACATTTGTTTCTTGGATGGCCCTCAAAGAGGAAGAAACTGGCGAAAGTGTCATACTTGGCTTCTCTGAATTTTTGTGGTCAAAAATGTGTATTTTTGTTTCCTCGTAGTGTTTGCTATTATTACTATCAGACTGTCCACACAGTAAATCTATATTTAACTCTACTATATATTGAAGACAGTGGTTTCCAACTTAGGACCAAAATTGATTTTAGTAAGTTTTATTTTATATTGATTTTCTAAGAAATAGTACAGATACGCTTGAAGAAATTTTGTCTTGTAATGGATGTTGGTTCCTTCTATCTACAAACACTTTTCTAGGTTATTAATAATATGGAAATCTATAATGTGCCATGGTCTGAATATTCATGTTCCCTCAAAAATTTAATGTTGACATTCTAGTTTCCATGATGATGGTAATGGGAAGTGGGACCTTAGACAGGTGAGAGGCCTCGTATATAGATTAATGTACTTATAAATAAGAAGAATGAGGGACTCTGAAATACTTCTGTGAGGGCACAGTGAAATGAGGCTGCCTATGATTTAGGAAATGGGAACTCATAAGATTCAGTCTGCCAGGAGTTGGTCGGGCAAGTCCAAAAGGGAGAATGCATTTTACTTGTGAGCAACCCATTATATAGTATTGTCTTATAGCAGCTTAAGTGCTTTATTTCCACTTTGTTTGAGTTTCACTTAAGTGGACCTTTAGCTATCTACACTATTTTAGCTCATGTATTTTTTTCTTTTTTTTATTAGATATTTTCTTTATTTACATGTCATATGATTTCTCCTTTCCAGTTTCTCCTCAAAAACAAAACAAAACAAAACAAAACAAACCACAAAACAAGAAGAACAAACCCCTGTTCCCTCCCCACTCCCCCTGCTCACCACCCCACCCTCTCCTATTTACTGGCCCTGGCATTCCCCTACACTGGGGCATAGAACCTTCACAGGGCCAAGGCCCTCTCCTTCCATTGATGACCGACTTGGCCATCGTCTACTATACACATGCTGCGAGAGCAATCAGTCCCACAATGTGTTTTCCTTGGTTGGAGTTTTAGTCCCTGGGAGCTCAGAGGGTACTAGTTAATTCATATTGTTGTTCGTCTTAAGGGGCTGCATGCAAACCCTTCAGCTCCTTCGGTCCTTTCTCTATTATCTCATGTTTTAAAGACAATGCACAATATAAGAATGTCTCCATTCTTATATTCAGTTACAGTTTATTTAATTTGTCATTGTACACAATTGCATCTGTTCATGCACTAGAAACTTTTTTAGCATAATAAAGACTTGAAGTCTTCCATATTTTATTTTTAATTGTAGCTATTACAAACTACTACTTTGAACAGCCATATATACATATACATATGCATATGCATATACACATACACATACATACATACATACATATATCATTTGGTTTCTATGTCTAGATGTTGCTTTGAAGTTTGAAATGAATCACAGGGCTTGGCATGTTTAGATTTAGTAGATTCTGTTAGATGTTCCAGATGCTTGGGCAGTTTAAATGTTTGTTTGTTTACATATATATATATTTATTTATTTATTTATTTTTATTTTAGAGTTGTTTATAGCATTGAACAACATTTGTTGACATATTGTCCTATGGATGCTGTTATCTTTACAGGGCTTATTACATTTTATTTCATTTTTCTACTGAATTCTTGGCTTCTGATTCCTGTACTAACTGACTCTGAAGGGTTTTTTTTTTTGTTTTTTGTTTTGTTTTGTTTTGTTGAGATAGGGTCTCATTATGCAGCCCTGGCTATTTTGGAACTCACTTTGTAGCTGAGACTCACCTTAAACTTACAATGCACCTAACTCTGCCTCCCAAGTGCTGGGATTAAAGAGATGGACCTCTATGCTTAGCAACTCAATTACTAAAGCAGACTTATATACACACTGAAGTTATCTTTACTACATAGTTTACCTTTAGACTCACTTTACACAGTCTTGAGCGGACATCTTCAGTTTTAAAGTATAATAACCAATCATTTGTGTTATGTTGGTTTAAATTTAAATTTATATTCCACCTGGAGCTGATTTGTGATAAACAAAATTTATTTCCTCCATTAAGTCAATGTGTTAGAGAAACATTTGATCAATGTATTAGAGAAACATTTTTTTCACCATGCTGTAGTAGTATTGTAACTGTGATAAGTTAGAGTACCACCAGAAGATAAATAAATATATAGATAAAGATTTATATGTGGGTATTATTTATTACATGTGGACAAATGCATAAAGACGTATTTGATAGTGGAAATTCATTGTGATGCTCATAGTTTCTATTTGGAATGGCTGCTCTAACTTAAAGACATTCATGAAGTTATTTATTTGGATTTGGTTAATTTCCATGTGTGATTTTTTTATTTGCACTTTAAACAATAAAGTTTAACATAAAAGTTAAGGAAGATTTGTTATGTGAATTTGCCATCATGTAGTTGTGTGGCTGGTTGAATGGCTTGTATGAGGCTGTTGTTTCTAAATGGTCATGGACAGTCACAGACAGGGAAATGCTCATGAGTGCAGGAAGACAAGTCATCTTGGGTTCATCTGTGAGATGAACTGAAGCCCAGTAAGATGATTGGAGTGTCAGACTTGTCTTTCCCAATCTTGAAGCTCCATCATTAGCCATGGGTCATCTGCAGAAGAAGTAAGAAAGCCTGTGGAGCAGGGGCAGGGGGTAGGAAGCCCAGTGGAAGGCTTGCTATCCTGCAGGCTCGGCCACTGCCCCATCAGAGAGGAGTCAGTGTATGCGAGTGGCAATAGCCTCTGCCCTCTAGTAAATCTTCTGGCTCTTTAAATTACCATGCCTGCACTTTATCTCCAGCTCCAAATTCTATGTAAACTGTCTATTGTGGTCTATACTGACCTAGAACTCTATAGGGGAGGGAATGATAGAAACTACAGGTAACAGTTTAGGTGTCTTGCATGCAATCTCACTGCTTCTTGAATGGGAAAATGTTTTACTAGCTAAAGATCTTACAGATTCAGCTATATCAGTCTCTTGAGCATGTACACAAAGGACTATAATGCAAAGGACAGAAATACCTCCTCATCCATGTTCATTCTAGCTACATTCAGGAAATGTAAACGTTGTAGCTGTCTATCAGGTGATAATGAAATGTGATACATTTACACAGTGGAATAGTATTCAGCTGTTAAAAAAATAAAATAATTCGGACCTAGAATGACAACCATCACATGATTTTTTTTCCTCCTCATCTATGGATGTTAGCTTTGAATTTTCAGATATGTGTGTCTCATTTGGAATTCCTATAGAGATCAGAAAATGAGTAATGGGTCATGGGGAGGTGCTTTAGGGAAGGGAGATAGAATGCTGTGTTACAAAGGGCTAAATATCAATAATGGGACAGGAGGTATTAAATGGGATGGGGAATGGGAGGACAGGGTAGAGGAATGAATACAGCCAGGGATAACTATGACCTTAAATATGACCTTGGAAAAAGTCATATTTAAAACTGCTACTGTAGAAGATCCTAAGCTTATATACATATGTGCATAGAGTCAAATGGAGTTAGTTGTTAAATGGTGAAACCACAGGCTAACAAATAAGAAGACCATTTCCAAGAAAGGTTACTTTTATTCAAGTTGTTAGCTAGTGCCTTTCCTTAGTCCCTCAAAAACATTCCAGGCTATTGTCAGTGCTCTTGGTGGCCCTCTAGAGCTTGTCAGTAAGATTCTGTTGCTGAAGACTTGACCATAGACTTGTTACCATAGACTTGAGTCTTAGAACTCAGAGAAATCAAACTTGTACTCACCTAGAACTTTCATCCTTATTAGTTTGGCTTCCTAGTTCTGAAAGGTGCTGTGCATACCACATGAGGAGAGAGTGATTATCATTTTTACTACTAGTGCCCACTAGTGCAACAGTGGCAGGAACGACATAGGAGTATCCAGTCACTTTCTGATTGGATTTAAGGTCTGCTTCACAAGATGAAGCCTATTATTATTTTGACCAAGAACCTGGGACTATCATAATTATTCTTGCTAAATGAATACAGTATTAAACCAACTCCTAATGACATATCATTATACCCATAGATTCATGCATCACTCAACCCTCATTAGAGAAGATTCTTTATGCAGTAGATGGCAATTAACACAATGACTCACAACTGGTCAGTGTCCAGACAGTAAGAGACTGGAATGCTGAACCCTTATTGAGACATCTATATCACACTCGTTTTCCTGGGGCACAGGGCTGATTTCAGAAGAGGACATAGGAAGATTGTGAGAGTCACATTTGGTAGGTGACTACAAGGAGAAAAATGTTTTTAGCTGAGGAACTGCTTACTGCTTTACAGGGAGTGGGACTTGGGAGGGAGCATGGAGTCAATACATGAGGCAAACTAAGCCTCATGCTTAGTTTATTTATTATATGCCAACTTTATTCCGAGCATCAGCCAAGGTATACTCTAAGTGTTAAGAGGAGTCACTTGAGTAAAGTGTAGAGTCACAAGGGGAAGTCGCACAAGGCAGACAAACCACACACAGTAAAAACCTGTTTTGCCACAGAGTCATGTAAAAAAAAAAAAACCCAAAAACAGTACCCAGTTGTAGTGAATAATCTGATGTAAACTGACTCCTGTCTGCTATATCTGTGATGAACACAAAACATATTCCAAGAATAATTCTGGTTTGAAGAAACTGAGATCACACAATTCTTGTTTTTTTTTTTTTTTAACCTTTCTTTTTTTGTCATATTCTTTAAAATTTATAAAATATTGCAACAATGAAAATGAGTATTGTAAGAGTTGTTTGCTATAAAACAACAATCAATTGAACAGTCTTATGTAGATGCTTATCTACAGCAATACTGAAAATAGTTTTTTTTTTCAGTTTTATTACAAGAAATCTCAAGCTGGGCAGTGGTGGCACTCACCTTTAATTCCAGCATTTGGGAGGCAGAGACAGGCAAATTTCTGAGTTTGAGGCCAGCCTGCCAGGGCTATACAGAGAAACCCTGTCTTGAAAAACCAAAAAATAAAAATAAAATAAATAAATAAATAAAAATCTCACACAGCTCCACTTTTTGGATCATCTTTACAGCATAGAAACATGTGAGAAGGATAGTCAGCTCTCTAGAAGGGTATGGCTCCTGGTAGGTACATCACACTTCATTGTGAAGGCCATATATCAAAGATACATGAGCAGCACAAATTGGACTTAAAGGGTTTAAAAATAAAAAGAGGGAACAAAGTTGGATGTGTAGGGGAATGTGCTGGATTTGGAAGGTGTTGGGGAGGGGTGAATATGATCAAAATATACTATATACATTTTCAAAGAACCAATAAAAATAAGCCTATCTAGATGATATTACTAACAAGAGATCATCATAGTTTCATCCTATAGACAGTAAATGTATTAATATTATCTTATCTTAAAAATGTCCCTTTCTACCTCCTTCTTCACCTAGGAGGCCTGCAAATCCACAACCCTCTCTGTCCCTTCCACACAAGCAGAGAGCTTGCCTTCGGGAAGTGCTCCAACCCAGAGACTCAGGTAAGATCTCCATTTTTTTCTCTGGTGACCTTCTAAGGTGGGACCAGCCAGGAGGCACAGGCCTCAGAAGCAGCAGGGCAGCCACTGCAGGTTCTTTTCTACCTCCTTCTACACCTAGGAAGAGGCCGGACCAGCTAGAAGGCATAGGCCTCAGAAGCAGCAGGGTAGCCAGTATAGGATCCTTTCTACCTCCTTCTCCACCTAGGAGGAGGTACTGCAGATCTACAGCCCTCTCTGCCCCTTTCCTGCAAGCAGAGAGCTTGCCTTCAGGGAGTGTTCCAACCTAGAGACACAGGTGAGATTTCCATTTTCTCTCTGGTTACCTTCGAAGGTGGGACCAGCCAGGAAGCACAGGCCTCACAGGTGGCAGGGCAGCGAGCCCAAGATCCTTTCTACGTCCCTTTTCACCTAGGAGGAGGTACTGCAGATCCACAGCCCTCTCTATCCCTTCCCTGCCTGTCTCTAGGGTTTGTCCTGAACCCAGGACTGAGGAGGGACAACTGAGGTGCACATAGGTCTTACCTGAGGAGAGCTGATGTCCCAGAAGTGCTGACACAGGCTTATAGAATCACAGGAGGAACAGGCTCCAGCCATAGACAGCAAGAACATCTAACACCAGAGATCAACAGATGGCAAAAGGCAAATGCAAGAATCTTACCAACAGAAACTTAGACTACATGGCTTCACCAGAACCTAGTACTCCCACCACAGCAAGTCCTGGATATCCCAAAACACCAGAAAAGCAAGATTTAGATCTAAAATCATATCTCATGATGGTAATAGAGGAATTTAAGAAGAGCATGGATAACTCCCTTAAAGAAATACAGGAGAACACAGGTAATCAGGTTCTAGCCCTTAAAGAAGAAACACAAAAATCCCTTAAAGAATTACAGGAGAACACAAGTAAACAAGTAGAAGCCATTAAAGAGGAAACACAAAAATCCCTTAAAGAATTACAGGAAAGCACAACCAAACAGGTGAAGGAACTGAACAAAACCATCCAGGACCTAAAAATGGAAGTAGAAACAGTTAAGAAATCACAAAGAGAGACAACTCTGGAGATAGAAATCCTAGGAAAGAAGTCAGGAAACATAGATGCAAGCATCACCAACAGAATACAAGAGATAGAAGAGAGAATCTCAGGTGTGAAAGATACCACAGAAAACATTGACACAACAGTCAAAGAAAACACAAATGCAAAAAACTCCTAATACAAAACATCCAGTAAATCCAGGACACAATTAGAAGACCAAACCTAAGGATAATTGGTATAGAAGAGAGTAAAGACCTCCAACTTAAATGGCCAGTAAATATCTTCAACAAAATTATAGAAGAAAACTTCCTTAACCTAAAGAAAGAGATGGCCATGAATATACAAGAAGTCTATAGAACTCCAAATAGACTGGACCAGAAAAGAAATTCCTCCCGCCCATAATAGTTAAAACATCAAATGCACAAAACAAAGAAAGAATATTAAAAGAAGTGAGGGAGAAAGGTCAAGTAACATATAAAGGCAGACCTATCAGAATTACACCAGACTTCTTGCCAGAGACTATGATCCTGGGTTGATGTCATACAGACCTTAAGAGAACACAAATGCCAGCCCAGGCTACTATACCCAGCAAAACTCTCAATTACCATAGATAGAGAAACCAAAGTATTCCATGACAAAACCAAATTTATTCAGTATATCTCCACAAATCCAGCCCTTCAAAAGGTAATAAATGGAAAACTCTAACACAAGGAGGGAAACTACATCCTAGAAAAAGCAAAAAAGTAATTTTCTAACAAAATTAAAAGAAGATAATCACATGAACAGATTTCCAACTCTAACAGCAAAAATAACAGGAAGCAACAATTACCTTTCCTTAATATCTATTAATATCAATGGACTCAACCCCCCAATAAAAAGACATAGACTATCAGACTGGGTATATAAACAGGACCCAACATTTTGTTGCATACAGGAAACCCACCTGAGTGACAAAGACAGACACTACCTCAGAATAAAAGGATGGAAAACAATTTTCCAAGTCAATGGTCTCAAGAAAAAAGCTGGAGTAGCCATTCTAATTTTGAATAAAATCAACTTTCACCCTAAAGTGATCAAAAAAGATAAGGAGGGACACTTCATATTCATCAATAATCTACCAATAGGAACTTTAAATTCTGAACCTCTATGCTGCAAATGCAAGGGCATCTACATTCATACAAGAAACTTTACTAAAGCTCAAAGCACATATTGCACTGCACATAATAATAGTGGGAGATTTCAACACCCCACCCTCTGCAATGGACAGAACATGGAAACAGAAACTAAACAGAGACATAGTAACAGAAGTCATGAAACAGATGGATTTAACAGATATCTACAGACCTTTTTATCCTAAAACAAAAGAATGTACCTTCTTCTTAGCACCTCATGATACCTTCTCCAAAATTGACCATATAATGGGTCACAAATCAGGCCTCAACAGATACAAGAAGATTGAAATAATTCCTTGCATCCTATCAGATCATCATGGACTAAGGCTGCTCCTCAATAACAACATAAACAATAGAATGCCCACACACATGTGGATGCTCAACAGCACTCTACTCAACGATAACTTGACCAAGGAAGAAATAAAGAAAGAAATTAAAGACTTTCTAGACTTTAATGAAAATGAAGCCACAATATACCCAAACTTATGAGACACAATGAAAGCAGTCCTAAGAGGAAAACTCCAAAAAGAAACTGGAGAGAGCATATACCAGCAATTTGACAGCACATCTGAAAACTCTAGAACAAAAAGAAACAAATTTGCCAAGAGGAGTCAAGGCAGGAAATAATCAAACTCAGGGCTGAAAATCAACCCAATAGAAACAAAAAGAACTATACAAAGAATCAACCAAACCAGGAACTAGTTCTTTGAGAAAATCAACAAAATAGATAAACTCTTAGCCCAACTAACTAGAGGGCACAGAGAAATTACCCTAATTAACAAGATCAGAAATGAAAAGGGAGACATACAACAGACACTGAGGAAATCCAAAAAATCATGAGAGCCTACTACAAAAGCCTATACTCAACAAAACTGGAAAATCTGGATGAATTGAACAGTTTTCTAGACAAATACCAAGTACCAAAGTTAAATCAAGATCAGATCAATGATCTAAATAGTACCATATCTGCTAATGAAATAGAAACACTCATTAATAGTCTCCCAACCAAAAAAAGCCCAAGACCAGATGGGTTTAGTGCAGTTTTATCAGACCTTCAAAGAAGACCTAATACCAATATTCCTTAAACTATTACACAAAATAGAAACAGACGGTACTCTACAAAATTCATTCTACAAAGCCACAATTACTCTTATACATAAACCACACAAAGACCTAACAAAGAAAGAAAACTTCAGACCAATTTCCCTTATGAATATCGATGCAAAAATACTCAATGAAATTCTTGCAAACCGAATCCAAGAACACATCAAAACTATCATCCACCATGATCAAGTAGCCGTCATCCCATGGATGCAGGGATGGTTCAATATAGAGAAATCCATCGACATAATTCACTATATAAACAAACTCAAAGAAAAAAACCATATGTTCATCTCACTAGATGCTGAGAAAGCATTTGACAAAATCCAACATCCCTTCATGATAAAAGTCTTGGAAAGATCAGGAATTCAAGGCTCATAGTTAAACATAGTAAAAGTAATATACAGAACACCAGTAGCCAACGTCAAAGTAAATGGAGAGAAACTTGAAGCAATCACACTAAAATAAGGGACTAGACAAGGCTGCCCACTCTCTCTCTACCTATTCAATATTGTACTTGAAGTCTTAGTTAGAGTAATTAGACAACAAAAGGAGATCAAAGGGACACAAATTGAAAAGAAAGAAGTCAAATTATCACTATTTGCTGATGATATGATAGTATACTTAAGTGACCCCAAAAATTCCACAAGAGAGCTCCTAAACCTGATAGACAACTTCAGCAAAGTGGTTGGATATAAAATTAACTCAAGGAAATCAGTGGCCTTCCTCTACACAAAGAATAAACAGGTGGAGAAAGAAATTAGGGAAACAACATCCTTCACAATAGTTACAAATAATATAAAATACCTCGGTGTAACTCTAACTAAGCAAGTAAAAGATCTGTTTGACAAGAACTTCAAGTCTCTGAAGAAGGAAATCAAAGATCTCAGAAGATGGAAAGATCTCCCATGCTCATGGATTGGCAGGATTAATATAGTAAAAATAGCCATTATACCGAAGGCAATCTACAGATTCAGTGCAATCCCCATGAAAATTCCAACTCAATTCTTCACAGACTTAGAAAGAGCAATTTGCAAATTCATCTATAATAAGAAAAACCCAGGCTAGCCAAAACTATTCTCAACAATAAAGGAACCTCTGGTGGAATCACCATCCCAGACCTTAAGCTGTACTACAAAGCAATTGTGATAAAAACTGCATGGTATTGGTACAGTGACAGGCAGGTAGATCAATGGAACAGAATTGAAGACACAGAAATGAACCCACAAACCTATGGCCACTTGATCTTTGACAAAGGAGCTAAAATTATACAATGGAAAAAAGACAGTATTTTTAACAAATGGTGCTGGCTCAACAGGCAGTTAGCATGTATAAGAAGGCTAATTGATCTATTCCTATCTCCTTGTACAAAACTCAAGTCCAAGTGGATCAAGGACCTCCACATAAAACCAGATACATTGAAACTAACAGAAAAGAAAGTGGGGAAGAGCCTTGAGCACATAGGCACAGGGGATGATTTCTTGAACAGAACCCCAATA
Organism: Montemys delectorum; assembly: GCA_019843815.1. Classification (NCBI taxonomy): domain Eukaryota; kingdom Metazoa; phylum Chordata; class Mammalia; order Rodentia; family Muridae; genus Montemys; species Montemys delectorum. The sequence continues at coordinate 977 of JADRCD010194221.1, read as the reverse complement.
GCTTATGCTCTAAGATCAAGAATCGACAAATGGGACTTCATAAAATTGCAAAGCTTCTGTAAGGCAAAAGACACTGTCAATAGGACAAAACAGTAACTAACAAATTGGGAAAGATCTTTACCAATCCTATATCTAATAGAGGGCTAATATCCAGTATATACAAAGAACTCAAGAAGGTAGACTCCAGAGAAACAAATAACCCTTTAAAAAATGGGGTACACAGCTAAACAAAGAATTCTCAACTAATGAACACTGAATGGCTGAGAGGCACCTAAAGAAATGTTCAACATCCTTAGCCATCAGGGAAATGCAAATCAAAACAACCCTGAGATTCTACCTCACACCAGTCAGAATGGCTAGGATAAAAAACTCAGGTGACAGCAGATGCTGGTGAGGTTGTGGAGAAAGAGGAACATTCCTTCATTGCTGGTGGAATTGGAAGCTGGTAAAACCACTCTGGAAATCAGTTTGGCGGTTCCTCCGGAAATTGGACATAGTTCTACCAGAGGACCCATCTATACCACTCCTGGGCATATACCCAGAAAATGTTCCAACATGTAATAAGGACACATGCTCCACTATGTTCATAGCAGCCTTATTTATAATAGCCAGAAACTGGAAACAACCCAGATGTCCCTCAACAGAGGAATGGATACAGAAATTGTGGTACATTTACACACTGGAGTACTACTCAGGTATTGAAAACAATGAATTTATGAATTTATGAAATTATTGGGGAAATGGATGTACCTGGAGAATATCATCCTAAGTGAGGTAACCCAATCACAAAAGAACACACATGGTATGCATTCTCTGATAAGTTTATATTAGACTAGAAGATCAGAGTACACAAAGTAGAAACCACAAACCATAAGAAACTCAAGAAGAAGAAAGGCCAAAGTGAGGATACTTAGTTCCTTCTTAAAAGGGAAACAAAATACCCATGGAAGGGGTTGTAGAGACTAACTATGGAGCAG
>JADRCD010194220.1:28275-61435 GCA_019843815.1 Montemys delectorum | reverse complement strand
TGTGTGTGTGTGTGTGTGTGTGTGTGTGTGTGTGTGTATGTGTGTGTGTGTGTTTGTGTGCTTTGTTCTTTGGTTTCTCTTTCCTTGCTGGATTTTAAGAGAGTGTTGTGGCTGTGTGCTTCCTGTTTTGTCTCCCTGTTTGGCTGGTATGCTAACAGGGAATTTCTGCTGGTGTTGGAGGCTGGGATGTAGGGAAGAGTCAGGAGAGGGAGGTGAGAGGGGATGGTCTGTGGGATCAGAGAGATCTATGGGCAGGCTACTGGTCTTCTGACAGGGGTTGCATGTGGCTGGGGAGGGGATATCCACACACTCTAGGGACTGGAACATAGGAACATAGCAAGAATTGAGGAGTTTTGATATCTACATGCATTATTGAAAGAATTAATCAAGCTAGGAACAAGCCTAGACCAGCACTAATTTATGTGGTCATTATAAGAACAATGGGCTCTGATTTCTGGGCTCATTTGTAGAATCTAAGGAAAATAAAAAAGAAACAATTGACCATTATAAGCTGTTTTCCAGGTTTGTCTCAAGTTCAGGCTGAAGCTGGTATAGGTAAGAGTTCATGAATTATGAGGAGGGTGTGGTGTCCATAGCCAATCTGAAGACTCCTCAAGCAAGTCTGGAATTGGGTACAGGGTACATTCTGTACTTTATGCCAATTTGAAAAGCTATTTTTATGAAATTAGTTTATGGCTGTAGCTATCAAGCACTGTCTCCTCTGATGCCACATTGTTTCTACCTGAGTATACAGATTAAAGGGTGAACTCAGATCAAAGGACTTTGTGAAGGACTTTGGTTTGCTATAATTTATTGTGTTAAAGGAGAAAGGAGAGGGGGAAATCGAAGAAACTTGGCCACTTCTGCCTTTATTATTTTGTGTAAAAAATTTCTTGGTTGTAGAGTCTCCTGTAGCCAGACTGTCTTCTGCCTTTACTAAGTAGCCAAGGGTGACCTTGAACTTCTGTCTCCTGAGTGCTGGGACTATAGACAGGAGTCACTATTCCTGCTTATCTAGGGCTAGAAATCAAACACAGGGCTTTGCACCCATGAAGACAGCACCTTACCATATGAGGTCCACCCGGAGCTCCACTTGTGCCTTTAGGGGATTCAGATCCTTTGAAGGAAGGGCTAAACCCCAGAGGGCTGACCATTTAATGTCTCCGGAGTAAACTCTGACTTTGTAGATAGAGCATACGCTAAACAGACTCAAAACCCTCTCAATGAGTCATTTCTCTCTAGGTAGCATTTTCTGCAGTAACTAACCATGGAATAGTTGCCAAGTGTGATACCACATAGGGTGCCTTCTTCCCCCTGGAGACACAGAATCAGTAATGGAAGATGAGCTTTAGCTGTGAGGACAATTATTCGTAGCCAAAGAATTTGAGAAGCAGACACAAAAGGCTCACAATATACTTTTTGACCACTGGGGCAGAAGTCACATAAGATAGTAAATGGAAGAAATATAGAGGAGAAAGGAGAATATTTATGCTCAGTGTCACTGGTATATGTAAATGTGGACTGGATTATGAAGAAGTTGCAAGCCATCTAAACCCAAACAGATATCGGCTAGCCTACTTTAAATTTTTTTTGTGCTTTTGGTATCTTTTCTAAAGAAGTAAACAAGATCTGGGTGTAGGAGAATCCAGCCACATCACGAATCATGCAATCAGGGCAGGGCAGAGATTGTGTCAGGTCATGCATACAGTACAGATTAGAACATGCTAACAAACCTGCAGCTGCCTGAGTCTCAGGAGACGGACTGCTTTCCTGCTTGGTTTGTGAGACTTGATGGAATTATCAAGGATTCAGTTCTGCTTTGGCATAACAAAGAGAGGATAGAGGAGGGGCTCATCTTAAGAGATTTAAGGAATTGTGAGTCTTATTGGAGGGAGACAGGAACAAAACAAGACAAGACGACAATACAAAAAAAAAAAAAAAAAACACAAAGCAAAACATCCAGGGAAGGAAGAAGGAGGGGAAATAGGAAAAGCAGGAGCAGGGAAGAGGGAGGTCAGATGAGAATCTGATACATTTAGTCTGAAGTAATACAATACCTGAGCTTCAAATAATGAATAGCTCATACTTATTCCGATCTCACTCCCTAAGGAGAGTCGCCAGACCACTTGGCAAGGTCTGAAGACCTGGAAATTTCTAGATTTACTGCAGAAGAAGCTTCAGCTTTATATAAAACAATCCCTGTGTGCAAAAGCAAGATGTTGCTCTTGGGCACATTGGTCCTACATAGATGGTATGACTCGAGAACAATGAAGGAGAATGACAGTAAGGGGATCGTAAAGAGAGTGTGTGGGATATGGTGACATTTCATTTGACTGATGGTTTAAATCTGATGAGAATGAAAGGCTGGAGAATGAAAGAATGAGAAGAGGAAATAGTACACAGTTCTTGCAGCTCTTGATAAATTCAGAACTTGAAGAATGGAGGCTTCAGAGAGACCACAGAGCCAGAGGATTGCTCAGTGTGCTGTGTGTTGCAAGATTTTCCTTGTGAAAGATTTTCAAGCAGTCAACACACAAGTAGTTACCTGAAAGTACATTTAAAGTATGGATGAGCTCTTAGGGAAGCTTGAGCTTTCTGCATTAACAATAAGAGCTTATGCCAACTTCTTCCAAGTGGAAATTTAAACGGAGAGAGGTAAATATATAGGTAAAAATTGGGATGGCAAGATGACTGAGTGTGTAATGGTGCTTGTCACACAATCCTGGATACCCAAGCTCAATCTTTAGAATCTAATATGTGTGTATTGTATTTCTAGTTTGTTTATATGCTTGTGTCACATTAGTGTGTTAGTGTGAGAGAGTATGTGTGAGAAGATGAATGAGTTTGTAGGAATGTATTCTTATATGTGGGCGAGTGCGGTGTGTGTTCAGGTGTGTGAAGTGTGGGTAGTGTATTTGTAAAGTGTTTTAGTATTTTTGTGAGTGGGACTATTATTCATAAGTAGGCACTGTGTTAGTGTATGTTTATATGAATGTGTGTCTGTGATTATAAGTGAGTATGTATAAGTACATCAGTGGGTTAGCATGTGTGTGTTTGAGTGTGTTCATGTAAGTCAGTGTGTGCTAATGTGTGTGAGAGAGATGAGGGTCTGTTCAGGGTATGTCTGAATTGCTAGAGTGATTGTGTGCTACTGTATATATTTGTATAAAAAGCTGATGTGTATATGTATGTATGTGTGTGTAAGTATCAGCATGTGCTAATGTGTCTGTGAGAGAGAATGGTAAATCTGTGTCTGAAATACTGAAAGTGATTGTGTATGAATGTATACATTTGTCTACAGATCTAATGTATGTATATGATGTATGTGTATATATATATGTGTGTGTGTATGTATTTTGTCTATGTGTGCATATTTGTGCATTTGAGTATGTGTACATGTGTAATGGTGTATGCGCATGTATGTAGATGTGTACACACATGTATTTGCATATATATGTATGCATGCATAAATATGCATGTATGGTATGTGTACATGTTTAGTGTGTTTGTGTGGGTTTATGCATGTACAATGTATGCATGGGTGGTGTATGAACATGTGTAGACCAGAGGAGAATTGTGTGAGTATTGCTCTGTTACTCTCTGCTGAGATGGAGTTTCTTACTGTAGTGGAAGCCACATTGACTGGCCGGCATCCTTATGGTCCTTCTATGTCCCTACTTGGCAGCTCTGGGATTATAGGTTTGCATAGTCACACTCAGACTTTTATGTAGGTGCTGAGGATCTGCACTGCAATTCTCATGGGTGTAAAGCAAATGATCTTAGTTATCTATCTAGTTCCCATTTGTTTAATTCTTAGACTGTGTCCATGTGTGGGATGAGCCTTTGCCTCAGAAAAGGTTTTGGAGTTCAGAAGAAAACAGACAGGACCAGTGGAAATTGAGAGTTTGACCATGGAGTTAATGACAGTAATTCTTGGTATCGCCTTCACTTTAGTTTCAAGTCTGAAACAAGCCTATTTCCAGCTAGGTGCAAAAGAGGAAACATAATTTCTACCCTCACTACGTAATTGCTAGTCAAACTGAGCGTCATGTATCTGTGGGATATTTTCATTTTTTTGAGAGATGTCTATTTGGATCACTTCCCCTCTATTTAACTTACTTTTTAATAAAGTTTTCTGAGTTCTTCATGTGCCCCAAATAGTAATCATAATCCAGCTAACACATTAATTACATTTGCATCACTGTGGTCAAGATATCTCATAGAAGCCATAGAAGGGATTGGTGGTTTGATTTTTTTTTTTTTTTTTTTGATTTTGCTTCACAGTTCCCGAACTCCAGTCCATGGCTGGCCAGCTTTTCCTGAGCAGAACATGAAGGTGGCATATGTGGAGGCAGCTACTTTTCTCTTGGTGGGAGAGAGGCAGAAAGAAGAGAAGCAAAGGAAGGAGCTAGGACAAAATACAGGTCAAGGACACTAGGATACACTCCCTTACTTTCCAATAGAAAGATGAAATCAATGGAATAATCCAGTGATCTGGCCAGAGTCCCGTTGATCTAATCACCTCTGTAAATGCCAGCATGACTCACAAACCCAGAGGTGTGTTTCAGGAATCCTTTGGAGCCTTGTTCCTTAAAAAAATATTCAAATCAAACCAGCAAAGTGAACCTGCATAGATAGATGGTTGTCAAGGATTTTCTTCTCATCTCTTCTTTCTTCATTTTGGTGGTACCTTTGTTGCAAACTCTACACAAAGATCCACAGGCAAGTAAAGAGTGCTCAGAGTGTGAGAAATAGTCTTGTCCAGGGAAGAACACACTGATTGGTTATCTACTACGAAATGGTCAGCCCTGAAAAGTCACATAGGATTATACAAATGGAGCAGATTATATTTAAGAATATAGGTATATACAGATACCTGTGATAGAATGTACTGGTGATATATATATATATATATATATATATATATATATATATATATATACACACACATATGTCATTAAATCAATATATATAGAAGAAAGAAACATCAAATTGAAAGGGAGAAAGGAGGGTTATATGGGAGGGTTTGGAGGGAGGAAAAAGAAGAGAAATGTTGACACTATATTATAATCTGAAAATTAAAATAATAATAAAATTTTACATTTTAACCTTACCATAAAAAAGTAAAAACACATTTCTTAAACATACATAATTCTATTTATTACCCATTTTCTTTGGGTCTCTGGATTGTAGCATGGTTGTCTTCAATTTTATGGCTAACGTCCACTTGTAAGTGAGTACATGCCATATATGTCTGAGTGGGTTAACTCACTCAGGATTATATTCTCATTCCCATCTATCTGCCTGCAAAAAATGTCAGAAATATTTCCCTTCATTTGTGTAAATGAAAGAGCTTTAACTCTTTCTCATTGAGTGAATGGATAAAAGGATAAGATAAAAATCTTCTTTGTAAATTCTTGTGAAATATAACTCAGAGAATCATTGTTACTATTATAATATCCAAGTATTACACAAGTATTAGTAATTTTCTTCCATTATTCCATAGATTTACTAATAAAATCCAAGTATGAATCAGACTTAACATTAATAGATTATACAAAGAAAATTCAAGACTGGACAGAATATTTTTGCTCTGTGGTTATTAGTTTCTGATCAGCTGAAAAAGTCTCAGTTTTGGGTTTAAGAAACCCACAAATTTGGACAATATACTAATGTAGCACGATGTTGACTCTAACATTTGTAGCTTCTTTCCGTGAGTCATACATAGGCCAGAGGTGGTCTGACCTTGCTTGGAAAAAAATCACCAAAAATGCTTCAGTTGGTTTATCTTGACCTCTTATTCATTTCCCAGTGTCAGTGAAGATAAGCAATTGGCCTCGTTATCCTTATATTACCTCAGTGGTCAGCATGGCCATTAATCTTATTGATGATTTATTTCAACCTAGATAAATTGATAAAAAAATTAATGCATGTGCCATAGGAACCACTGCAGATAATTTATGTGAAAAACAAGAAATCCCAATCACGCTAGATTGATGTTTAGAAATGTGTCTGTTTATCGTTTTTAAAAACCTGTTAGTTTAGGGTTTTCTTCTGTTCCATCCTTTTCCATTGGTAACAAATACAGCTTGGTTCATGGTTGTTTACATTCAGTGACTTGTCCACATCTTCTAGTGCAAAAATTAGTCCTGAAAATAACCTCTTTTTACTTTTAATTTTTTTAGATTAAAGTTAATCCCTTTTTATTTTGAGATGGGGCTGGCTTTGAACTTGCCATTTAACCAAGGCTAACATTGAATATACACCATCTTGCCTCTATACGCTAGGTTTTAGATATGTATCATCATGCTCATTGATATGTGTTTTTTTTTTTAAAGTTTGCTTTCTAACATCTGAAAACTGCACAAATTTAGGTGACTCACAGGCAGCAAAAGAGGATTTTAATAAATAAAATGGTGTCTCTCTTATATGAGCACTGTACTAGCAGACTGTACAATCTTATTTTTGAGTGGGTCCTAGGGTCCTAGCTATGTTGGCTTGAAGCTTTTGATTATTCTTTCTCAGTCCTCTGGCTCCTGAGATGACAGGCGTGCATCAACAGGCCAGACTCACACTGAATGGTTTTGAACATTTTGTTTTAGTTGGCTGGGTTACATTGAGTAGTCCCTTAAAACCCATGACTTCATTTTCTTATCTGTAAATATCAATATGAATAATACCACATAACTCACAGAGAAAAAAAGTAGATAAGGTGAATTAATATAGTGCCTGAGACATGGGCAGTACTTGGTAAATATTTATGATTTAGTATTGTAAAATAATATATAAAAAACAAATGATAAATCTTAGTCCATTTCTAGCAATAGTGGAAATTTTAACCATCTTGATATTGCTTAGTTAACAAAAAAATGACATTTACTCTAGATGTTTCCCAATGATTCAGTCCCTTGTGTATGGCCTTTGACATGCTGGACTAAGAATTCAAACAACAAAACCAAATCAAACCTTACAATCAGACACAGGATGATAAACATAAATCATAAAATGTTACCTTTTGTGGGACATTGATTGAGGTTAGAAAAATATTTGCTTATTGGAATGTATGATCTTATGACCCAGAAAAAAGATTCCTCAGTAAACGCATTTATTTAGTGTTCTGAAAAGAATCTAGATCCCCAAGAATTAATGGGTCACACTTCCTAAGTGGACCCAGGATTTATCTATACCATTGAAAGGAGTATAGTTGGAACTCATTACCCTGAGTAGTTTCTGTAAGTTCTAGAATCTATAGTTGAGAATTTTTCCTTTTCATTTATTTCTCTTGACTCAATTATCGTTGATTTTAGAGAAAATTATTCTAGAGTGACTCTGATCCAAGTGTCCTATCTACTTTTCTACTTCCATAGTTTCTTTTTTCTTAGTTTATACGTCTTATAACTGAAACAAATCCACAGACCCAGTATTTATTTGTTTATTCACTTGCTTACTTTTGAGACAAGGTCTCACGCAGCTCACCAAGTAGTGGAGGATGGTCTTGAATTTCTCATCTCTATTTCCGTCTCCTAAGATCTGGAATAATAGCCATATGCTATCAAACTTGATACAAGCAGTGTTGGGGATTAAATCTAAGGCCTTGTGCATATTATACCAAACACTCTACCTACCAACTAAGCGCTATCCCCAGTTCCTTGATAGACAATATTTAGATTCCATCTCTAACCTTTGAACTTTGATATGCTCAGGAAGTTAACACTATTGAGCACGTTGATTCTGTACCCGGAGACTGCCATTGCTTAATTGCTGGGGAATATGACCATCTAACTACAGAGTTTTCTCAGTGGCAGGCAAGACTCCAGAGATGAGGCGAGAGATGCCATCTTATACTGAGAAAACTTGCAAGTTCATATTACAAAAGTGTGCAGCCTCAGATATAAGAATTTGCATGCAAGGAGGTGTGTGCTTCACCCTCGGTCTGTCACCTTTATATACTCTGAATATTTGCTTTTCAGATTCAAAATTATTTTCCCACAGGTTACATATTTTCATTAGCCTTATAATATATTTTTGTGTACTAAAATCTCTCCCTCGTTGTAGTTACACTTTTCATGATTTTGCTTTGTGGTCAATGAGCATTTATGTCTTTCTTAAATGGAGAGCAAAATGAGTTTTGGTTCATTATATACAAGTGATAATTTTTCCCAACTTGTCTTTATTTCAATAGAAGTTTTTGAGTTTTAAGGATGAATATCATGAAATATAACTTTTAAATGACGTTTAAAGGTTTCTAGCAATAAAATTGGCCACCTTCCTTTTGACTAAAACATGTATCCTTTCTCTATTGTATTAGGAAGTCAGTGTTTGATTTGTTACTTTCAATTTAGTTCTGGGGATTGAAGCTAGGGCCTCACACATGCCAGCAAGTTCTCTACCACTGAGCGATGTCAACAAGCTTGTATTATTACTACTTTTCCCCTTTACTGTTTACTTAAGTAGGTTGACTATTCTTTCTTTTTTAATGATTTATTTACTATTATATCTAAGTACACTGTAGCTGTCTTCAGATACCCCAGGGGAGGGCATCAGATCTCATTATGGATGATTGAGAGGCACCATGTGGTTGCTGGGATTTGAACTCAGGACCTTTGGAAGAGCAGTCAGTGCTCTTAACTGCTGAGCCATCTCTCCAGCCCCAAGCTGGCTATTTTTACTTCCTCTGGTTACATAAATTGTAGAATCACCTTCTCCTAATACAGTCTCACTGTATTGAAACATGATCTATTTTTTTTACAATGTTGATATTTATAATATGATTTTGGTATACATTTTTAAATTTTATATCAACTTTTAACATTATTAAGTAAGCTTTTACTTTGTCCATTAAAACATTTGTATTTATTCTGTCAGATTGTACGTGATCAATTTTGATAAGATTCATTTTGCTCTGTTATGTTCAAATTTACAAAAAAGATTAGTTTAAATAAAATAATACTGATCACCCAGATTCATTCATCAGCTAATAAATTACGGATACTTTTTTGCTGTTTCCCCTTCTTTCCCTTTAAAGACTGATGGTTTAGAAATTAGTAAAGTCACTGTGATACAGTGTTACAAATGTATACAGTAACATCCTTTTTGAGGCAGTTCCTGGAAGACGTACAATAATATTTGAACATGTGGAAGAAAATATACTCTGCTTTTGTGATAGGGAAGATGACATACTATAAAATATAAATCTACATAAAGTAGTACATTCATTCACACAACATATTTTATATCATAGTAGTCTTGTCTTTAATTGGACACAATTTTCGTCAAGTGCATATAAAAGGTTAATGATGGACAGAAGTATATATGTATGCATGTACACATGCTTACGAAAATATAAGGGACATTTGTTTCACTGGACTTTGTAATTTATTACAAAGCCAATAAAATGTATTGGTGGTGAACATTCTCAGATGAGGGGGCTTGTCTGAGTTGGGGTGAGTGCTTGAAATAAGGGGGCTGAGGTTGTCTTTTGGATATAACTGTTGTGCCTACAGCAAGCACAAATTTATGAGAGTACAGGACCCAAAGCCTCCGCACAACTCAGAATGGCTGAGGGACATTAGAAGGATTATCGTATGGGCACAGTTCCGTGAGAACAGCACCACTTGTAGGAAGTACGGGCAAGCCACTAGGTGGCGGTAGAAATCCCATATGGTAGGCAAGCATCAACACAATTTCTCTACCAGAGAAAACAAGTAACTCAGGTTAGTTATCTTAATACTGGCCAGCTGTGGGTGTCAGCCCTGGAAATTTCATGCTCACTCTTCTTCTTACAGGGTGTGGTCTGGAGATGTCTAAAGTTTCCAGATATTTCTAGGCAAATCAGGTTTATGTGAGAGAAGCATCTGTTTTGTAAATGTCACAGCTTTGCTGCATAATGATGAACACCATGGTTAATACAACCCACCCTGTGGAGGTCAGTACCATTATTGGCAATTAGTATAACTGGGAAATGATTACAGACCAAGGAGATCTGAGAGCTGATACCTATGTGGAAAGAACCCTTATAGTGCATAGAGCAAGATCAAGTTCAACACACATCTACCACGTTTAAGTGATGCATACGATAGGTATAGGATAAAGAGAGTATAAAGTATAAAGTACAATGATATCTTGTATCAGAAAGTACAGCAATGTGCCCAGTTTGATGGGCAGAAACCATGAAACAAATTCATCATGTATTGAAAAGTGTCCATGTTCTGGATAATGGGACTGTGGAAATGCAGATTTGGGTACAGTTATGTGAAGGCTTCTTCAACCATCTTTGATTATTTACTGATTAGGTAGGTGATATTACTCCTGCTATTACGTCACACAGAACAGGAGGGCCTTGCAATTTGGAAACTCTTTTGTTCATTCTGTGGGAAGTTAAAATTTGGGATGGGGGCTGGCAAGATGGCTGAGTGGGTAAGAGCACTGACTGCTCTTCTGAAGGTCCTGAGTTCTGATCCCAGCAACCACATGGTGGCTCACAACCATCCATGATGAGATCTGACGCCCTCTTCTGGTGCGTCTGAAGACAGCTACAGTGTATTACGTCGGGGCCGGAGCAGAGGTCCTGACTTCAATTCCCAGCAGCCACGTAATGGCTCACAGCCATCTGTACAGCCACAGTGTACTCTTACACATAAAATAAAATAAATAAATCTTTAAATAAAAAAAAAACCCTAAAAACTTGGGATGGTTTTATCTTGTGACCTCTGGTCTTTGACTATGAGAAGTCAAGGTTTGTTCTTTTTGTATCGCTTGAAGAACTTAAAACCTTTGTGCTTGGCTTTGGACTCTATATGTTTCCTGTATTTTCCTAATCCCATTGGGGATAAGGAATATCTTTTATATCATTATTTGACAGATAGGAGATTTGACGAATATAAGAATATATGGCACAATTATTCTTTGTCAAATTGGTGTGTTCTGTTTTAAATTAGAAAACATTTGACACACTTGCATCTTATTTTTATAGCCTCTCTTCTGTGGAGCTGTATTAACTCAGGGCAAGGTGTAATACACAGAGGCCCCCATGAATATGGAGGTGTAGTTTGGAGGTGTTCTATAAAAAGTATAAGAATTTATTTCAGCCGGGCAGGGTGGTACATACCTTTAGTCCCAGCACTTGGGAGGCAGAGGCAAGAGGATTTCTGAGTTCAAGGCCAGCCCGGTCTTCAGAGTGAATTCCTGGACAGCCATGGCTATACAGAGAAACCCTGTCTTGAAAAAAAAAAAGAATTTATTTCCTGATTATTTCCTGATATGATTGTCCTTAACCAAATGAAGTTTCTCATCTTTGTCCTGGTATTGTCTTAGACGGACTTTTAAAAATTTCCTTCAATTTCTCAGAAGAGGTGAGTCTTAACGCTTATTAGCCATGTGATCACTTGCAAAGATAGTAGGGCTAGCAAATTGGAGTTATGTCTTTGCATGGGGTCCCAAAAAGGTCCACTGGGATTCCTTTCCAACAGTGTGCTGACATTGGGACATAGAATGCCATCGGTCCTCAGTTATTTAATCTGTTGTGTAAGAAGAAGATAGAATGACTTTTAAAAATGGGAGTGGGAGGAAGTGAGCATGTCATGTCATATAGTGATCACATCTTAGTGAACACGGGAACTTTAAGCAATATTTCTTGAAACTTACAAGGGAACGTATAATGACCTGTAAATGTCCTTGAAATTTAGACCGTGATAGTGCCAAGGTCAGAGTTAGGAGGACGATCCCTGTGTGGAAGTGTTTGCTTGCTTATCGCTTTACACAGTAAGCGTTTACTTAAAGAGATGGCCTGTGTTCCATTAGACACACTTCTGGAGTGTGAGTAAACAGGCCAAGATTTCCATTGTATACCTTATTCAGAGCCACAAATTCATAAAGCTCAGGGGTTGTGATGAGAATCTACCACATCTGCAGCGCACAGAGCTGTTGTAGATTTAGCAAACCCTTAATGACCGAGTCCTCACAGGCAAGTCATGTAGAGTAGGCCAGAACCGTCTGAAGATAGTCTGACCACATCATTGGCATCTGGTGTGTGATGCAGTGAGAACATATAACTGATTCACCACCTAGAATGGATGCATCCTCGTAGTGGATCTCTTCTCTGAGAAATCCCATCAGGGCTGAGTTTTGTTACAAAAGACATCCTTATAAATGGCTATTTTGGCTAGAGAATGTCACTATGGGTGATCTCTCTGCCTGTTCCAGTTATCCAGAGCTTGGGTGTCTTTATGGCCAGGATTATCTTTAGAAAAGATTAGCCAGTATAAAAGAGCACAGCCATCACTGGATGTTTTGGCTAGGAGTAAAATCAGTTCAGATTACTAGGTAGGTGTATTTATGACTGTAGGACTCTGATCTAGACAGTATAAATTAAGTTACTGATAAATTGTATGCTATGTAATTGTGTAATCCTCTGGTATGGTATGAGTAAAGATTATGTAATCCAGATGGAAGAAGCAAATCCACTGACACCTGCAGATAGGTCCTTCATTACAACTTTGCCTATAATGAAATGACACACACACACACACACACACACACACACACAATTATACATATATACACGCTACAAGATCGTTAACATTTTTCCATAAGCATTTTTTAAAAGATTTATTTATTTATTTTATGAGTACACTGTAGCTGTACAGATGGCCATGAGCCATCATGTGGCTGCTGGGAACTGAACGCAAGATGTCCCCGCTCGTTCCAGCCCTGCTTGATCCGGTGTAATACACTGTAGCTCTCTTCAGATGCACCAGAAGAGGTCGTCTGATCTCATTACGGGTGGTTGTGAGCCACCACGCGGTTGCTGGGATCTGAACTCAGGACCTTCGGAAGAGCAGTCAGTGCTCTTACCCGCTGAGCCATCCCGCCAGCCCTCCATAAGCATTTTTAAATAACAGGTCTTTTAAAATATCTTGGATGAAGGAATTCCTTGAGTTGCTTCTACAGAAGGGCACTGTTGATAACTTTGTGTGGGTTGGAATCAGAATGTATTAGGGTTTGGTTCTGTTTATATCCTAAAGAGCTCAAAGTCTTCGCCGACCGACTCCCCTCTTGGCTCTCTCCAAGCCTCCTACAGAGACTGCATTCTCAGTTTCTTGGGGCTCTACTCCTTGAGCTTTTGGGGCTGCTGGCTATTCTTCTCAGGTGTGTCTTGCATTTTAGACTACATGTAGTATACTTGTTGTTTGAATACCAGGAGAAACATGGACTGAAAAAAAAAAACCCTTCCACAAAAGGTGAGAACTCTATCTGTACATAAACTAGAAATGTCAATAGAATGGCTTTTGTCTCTCAAACACTGCACATACATTTCTAGATAAATCAGTTTGCGTTCTTAATGAAGCAGGAGGAGATAAAACATTCCAATCATACCCGAGAGTAGGTGAGGCTGAAGCAAAATATTTTTTATTTATTTACAGAAAAGGAACAAAACTGAATTTGCTCTCCGACGTACAGACAGCTCAAACTGGGGAACTGGGGGTGAGTTGCTAAGCAATATGGATTGGTGGCAATGTGACGAGTTATTGGCATCTGAGAGTCCAGCATCACACAAAAGAGCTTCTAACAGAACTCATGGCAAGGGCCTCCATCTTAATATTCATCAGAGAATGGAAAGTCAGGGTCAGCCTTAAACCTGTAGTAGGAAAGAACAACGCACAATGTTTCTGGCGACAGATTACATAGAATAAGATTCCTACGAAGATGCCACTGAGGTGAAAATTGAAAACCGTTTTCCAATAAAGCCAGATGACCTGCAGTGGTGGTGCACGCTTTTAATCCCAGCACTTGGGAGGCAGAGGCAGGCAGTGAGTTCGAGGCCAGCCTGGTCTACAGAGTGAGTTCCAGGACAGCCAGAGCTACACAGAGAAACCCTGTCTTGAAAAAACCAAAAAAGAAAAAAAAAAAAAAAAAAAAAAAAAAAAAAAAAAAAAAAAAAAAAAAGAAAAGAAAAAAAAAAGCAATAATGTATAATATATTTTCCTTGGAACTTAATACATAGAGAGCCCAGAGACAGTCAATCAAAGATATAAAGCAAATAGACTTTTACTGTAAA
This sequence comes from Montemys delectorum, assembly GCA_019843815.1. Taxonomy (NCBI): domain Eukaryota; kingdom Metazoa; phylum Chordata; class Mammalia; order Rodentia; family Muridae; genus Montemys; species Montemys delectorum. Next base: position 47,379 of record JADRCD010194220.1, on the reverse strand, counting down.
TTCTCAATGAAGCAGAAACTGATTTTTGCCTTGTTTCGAATTGGGTAAGTCTAGTTATGTACTTGGCAATAATGAATACCTCTGAGGGGCTGTCACGTGACTCAAAAGGCCACATTGCTTGCTGCCATCCCAGGTGACTTGAACTATATCCCGGGAACGCACAGGGTGGCAGTACAGAATCAACCTCTGCAAGTTGTCCTATGACCTTTACTTGCATAATGTGCACATCATGTTAAATACACATCAAATTAAAAAATAATAAAAAGTTAAAAAATACTTTTAGGTGAGAAGGAAACTGATATGAGCTTAGTGCCATTTAAAACAATCATTTATTATTCACTAGCTATTTATGACAGAGTTAGATTTATCCCTAGCAGGAATGTCATTCATGAGACTGAAGTTCCTTGCCCAAGTAACTTACTATATGAAACTAATAATGTAGCATGGATCTGATAAAATGATTATCATTTTAATAGGAGCAAAACTCATAGGCTGCTTGCCATTGTTTCCATCTCTTTGAAAAGGTGTGCTTACTTTATTATTTTCCTCTATACTATTAGAATATTAGCAATATTTTACTAATATAGGTAATAACTCACCTAACAACTTTGGATCACATGCAGTTGTGCATTCTAGTACATTCCATATGTTATTATGCTTAATTTGAATTAATTATGATTAATTTTCTCACAAGAAGAAGAAATTCCCTGTTTAACCTCTCTTATACATTTTTTTTTTGCAAATTCTATAGAATTTAAGATAGCATGAAGGAGTGTTATGATCTTTTATTGGTTATAAATTTTTCCAGTACAGGTATAGATGTCCATCAAGAGATGAATGCGTGATGAAAATGCATGTACATTTGACAATGTAATTTAATTCAAATGAGAAGAATAAATAAAGTTATGAAACAATGAAAGAAAATGGATGAAAATGCAAAGTACTACATTAAGTGATGTAACCCAGTCTCAGAAAGACAGTTCATGTATGTTCTCTTTCATATGTGGATTCTAGATACTACCTTTTACATATGTGTATTGAAGTGAGATTGGGTAAGGGCAGGAGTCAGAAAACTAGAGAGGCTGGTGAGTTGGAGAAGAAACTTTAAGAAGGGAAGACGGGGAATTTGAAAACACATACTTGACAAGACAGCGGAAACTGGAGGTGGAAAGAGACAAGTTGGGAAGGTGGCCAAGGAAACGGAAAATGGAGTGTGAGGGGAAGTTTTCAAAAAAACTAAGCTTTTTTGAAAATGCTATAGGAGACCCTTTACTTTGCATGCTAACTGAAAAGTGTCTCTGGCAGTCAGGCATTTTGCCACACACTCTTTGTAAATGTCCTTTCACTGCCACGTCTTTAGACTCTAATTTCAGATCTGCAAGCTGCAGAGCAGCAATACCAAGTGTTCTGCTTACCACAGCAGTCCTGGTATTCTTGAGAAAATGTTTGTCTGGGTCATGAATACACATACAGTGCAAAGAAAATATGAGGGTTGATATTGTGCAGCCATTAGATTTGTAAGAATCAATAAATGATTCCATACAGAGAGGGGTGAGAGCTGTTGACCAAGTACCACAGGGATGGTGGCCTTGTCTTTGGTATGATAAGGAATAGAAGAGATTTTTAAAATGGCATTTTTGAAACTAATCATTACAATATTCAAACATGTGACATTGAAATGGGCAGATTGTATATCCACAGGATACACATAGAATCACAAGACCTGCAGGAAGAATACAGACTAAGTAAAGAATAAATGATGCTGGCTGACCCAGTACACTCCATGCAATGGCTACAGAAGGAGCAGGTGCATCAGATCCAGGTGATCTTGTATCTGCCACCCCATTTGCTGTGCTTCAGGGCAAAACTCTGACAGAGTCTAGAAAGAACATTCTAGAAATCTATGTCTTCTCTACTCACTGGTAATTGATGTCCTCGTATGGAGGTCACCTCTGACAGACATGCTATAAAATACTCTCCTTAGAGAATAAGTAGTGAACCATCAAAATTATAAAAAGCTATGAAAGCCAGCCTGGTCTACAGAGTGAGTTCCAGGACAGCCAGGGTTACAGAGAAATCCTGTCTCGAAAAACCAAAAAAAAAAAAAAAAAAAAAAAAGCTATGAACATTACTTACATATGAGCAGGAAAGTACCGAAGATTTCTGTCTAGGCCATCTAAAATTTTCATGTCATCTGAAGCCAATTGGAAATCAAAGACCTGTTATAGAAGAAGAAATGTTATTTTAAATATTTATTTATGAAAATATGTCAGTCTTTTTCAGAGGCAATAATTAAAATATCTGCGAAGTTCTTCCCAATTTCTAAAGTCATCAAGCAAAACATTCAAGTGAGTCTTAAAGACTAGATTAAGAATTAAGTGGAAATACATCATCGTACACAATATGCAATTACTACAGACAAAAGAAGACATGAAGCTGATGTGATTCAAAAGAGATAATGTCATGTATGTGAAAGTGCAGAGATAGTTTTGAAAATGTACTTCAGTAATTTTCATGGATACAGTTGAATTTGTATATCCCATACATGAAGAGTTAGGATGAGAAAAAAGTAATTTTCCATATTATTTAAAGTAGTATTTGCCCAGTTATTAATCATTCCTGGTCAAAGGACTTAGAAGCTGGCTTGTAGAGGGCCCTCATTGTAAATAATTCCAACCAGTTTTATCATGAAGATGATGATAATTAACTGGTACAATATTAACACATGGGTCCATAATTCACTGGTGTTTCTCCAAAGTAGTGTTATAGAGAAATAACAAAAATATCAACAATTTAAAAGCTGACATATTTAGGTAGGAGATGCACTACTTAATTTATTAATTTTGTGTACATCTGAAAATTCCCAAAAGAAAAATGAAGGATGTGGGAAACACGATGCAGTTTAAGAGTCCTCGTGTTTTCAGTGGGAGAAGATGAGCCTAGACTTGCTGCGACTTGATGTGCGGAGGCAGGGGTGCGGGTGGGTGGGGAGGGGGGCTGGGCAGGGAGGATCTGCAGTCTGCGTGAGGGGGCACTGGGAGGAGGGGTTGACATTGGGATATAAAGTGAATATGTAAATAAATACATAAATAAATTAAAGAGTTCTGGTGTCCCATCTCTTCATCACCTGTATGTTCTCTCTGATTCTCTCCTCATTGAAACTCTTGACTAGGGCTACAATCCCACGCTCCAGCTGGTAGCGAAGGGCGATCAGGGCTGGAGTCCGCTTGTACTTCTTTGCCATGGCACAAAGAACTGGATCATCCAAGAGAAATGGGGTGTCCTCATTAGTACTGGGAGGAAAGACAAATTACAGAAATTGTACTTTAGTATGTGTGTATGCCAGGATTGAGCACATATGAAAATGGCCACGAGAGTCCAGGAATTCTTGAATGTAGTTCATGGACTAGTAGCTGATCATCCTCTGTGGCCTCTCAAGAATAACCCCCACTTTGATTACGAGTGAATTCCAGAAACACGACGACTGTAGAACTAAGAACTAAGAACTAAGAACTATGTTAACAACGGTGACTAAGAGATGAATTCTGCTGTTGTTATTACCAGGCTTTGTATCTCTGAGTTCCCAGGGCACCATAGGCAACCAAAACGATGCCATTCATCTTGCAGTAAGCCAGCAGCTTGCTTTGGTTGAGGTAAAGATGGCATTCTACCTGTATGTAAAGAGAACAGAAAGGTATCAAAGTATATAAAATCTCATACTGATGACAAAGAGGAATCTTAAAGGGAAGGAAGCTGAATAAAAATAACCAATATTAACATGAAATCCAGAAAGTATCAATACTATATCATGATTTTTTTTTTCAAATAAATGAAACATCTCTCTTGGGAAGTAAAAATAAAATAAATAGCATTTTCAAGATCCGGTAACCCGGTGGACCAGGTCTTGGATGCTTAGTACCAGTTTCTCCTATGGCAGACATAACAAGGTCCAAGTTGTTCCGTGTGGAAGGAGAATGAATTCACAGAGCTTTGGATAATGAATATTAGACTAAAGTGAGGATTTGATTGAATATTCAGTCAAAGTAAAGTCTGATGGAAATTGTTAAAATTTTTGCCAGTGATATTGAATTGATTTCTACATCAAAAGAAGAATAATTAAGGTAAGTACAAGTACTGGGAAGGAGAGAGGGAGGGACACACACACACACACACACACACACACACACACAGAGAGAGAGCACAAAAGTATTGCTCTCTAATGACAGTTATAGTAACTCCTTTCTTAGAGCATTATTAATTAAAGGGAAGAAATCAAAGTGTAGCTTATTTTATAGTTTGTAAGCTTGTTTGATCTTTATAATCAAATTCTCTTTACACTGATATATCATGTAAGAAAATGAGTAATAGTATCAATAGAATTGCTAACATCTAAGGGAGAAAATTTCACAGGTCTTGGTATTAGACGGACACAGGCAACTAAAGATGGTGGGAGAAGGATGAGGCCCCCTGGGGTGAGTGGTCAGCTGGAACCATATACATACAATTAACACAGTCGGACTCAGAACCTAGATATCAAAAAAGCTACCCAATTAAAAAATGGGGTACAGATCTGAACAGAATTTTCAAGAGAAGAAATGTGTACAGCTGAGAAACACTTAATGCCAAGACCAATAAGTGGGAGAGGGTGGGGTGGCAGGCATGGGGAGGGGGGAGGCAAAAGGGGTTTGTTCTTGTTGTTTTGTTTGTTTGTTTGTTTGTTTGTTTGTTTTTTGGAGGGGAACCTGGGAAAGGAGAAATTTACATGTAAATAAAGAAAATATCTAATAAAAAAGAAAAAGAAAAAAAGACATGTAAACAAAATAAACTCTTTTTTCTCAAAAAAAAAAAAAAGAAAGAAATGTTCAATATCCTTAGCAATCAAAGAAATGCAAATGAAAACTACTTTAAGATTTCATCTTATACCTGTCAGAATTTGTACGATCAACAAAATAAGTGATAGTTTGTGCTGGCAAGGATGTGGAGTAAGAGGAACACTCATCTATCGCTCATGGGATTTAAAGTGTGTACAGGCACTATGACAATCAAAATGGTGGTTCCTCAGGAAGATGGAAATCGGTCTGCGTCAAGATCCAGCTATACTACCACTCTTGGGCCTATACAGAAAGGACACTTTATCCTACCAGAGAGATACTTGCTTATCCATGTTCACTGCTGTCCTAGTCTATACATAATAGCCAAAAATTGGAAACAACTTAGATGTCCCCGAAGAGTTGAAAATGTAGTTCATGTTGAAAATGTGGTACATTTACAAAATTACACATTAATCAGCTGTCAAAAAATCACGAAAATTTCAGGCAAACGGATGGAGCCTGTTTAAGTATGTAGGTAACCCAGACCTGGAAAGACAAGTATGATGTATATTCGTTTATATGTGGATATTAGTTAAGTCAATGATAACAAAACTACAGCCTGTTTAGCCACAGAGGTTAGATATAGAGTAAGGGAATAGAGAGGACAGATAGACCTCATGAGGAAAGGGAAACTGATACATAGTTGTGGATGGGTAGCCTAGAGGACTGGAATGGGAGGGCCACATGGCGAGGCAGAGAGGACAGGGTGATGAGGGAGCAGATACAGGGAGAGACAGCTAAAACTAAGAGCCATGTAAGCAATAGAAAATAAACATAACACAGTGAAAACTCCCTAAAATATGTACGTATATGAAGGTGATCTAATTGAAGTCACCAAACAATGGGGGCAGGGGAGGAGATAAAGTCCCAACTGGCTATCACTTGTCAGCAAGTGAAGCTCCCACTATCAGAATTGGAATACATCTAACTGAAATGTTAGCCAAAGGGGTCCCATGGAAATCTTCAAACAACCCAGGCTGTAGCCAAGACTATAGGTTGCTCTTCGCAAACCGACTGCAAGTCCTCATGGCTGAGGACAACACCTACACAACTCATTGACTATGGAGACGTTTTGTTGGTTCCTAGACAGAGGCTTTATTCATATGTTCCAGCATCTTTGGTATGGGAAGAAATCCTGCATGCTACCAAAGGAAAAATGCACATGCCAGCCCAGGTACAATCCCTTTGTTCTACAATGGTGGCCTGCCTGCAAGGTATGCTAACGCAACGGAGACACAAAGTTTGTGACAGTAACCAAGCAATGTCTGATTTGACTTAAGGCCCACTCAGTGAGATGGAACTCATGCCAGACATTATTTGAGTGGTCTGGAACCTGACACTAGATGGGCCAGGGACCTAAGTTAAAGCCAAATACTACCATTCTACTAAAAGATCATAGCAATAAAATGACTTCTAAAGACATTCTATTCTTATTGATCAGTGCCTTGCTCCACCATCAGTAGAATAGCTTTCTCCTGGCCAGAAACAGAGACCCATGGCCAGATATTTTACAGAGAATGAGAGACATTGGTATACCCAGTCCTAAAGGGGAGGCCTCCATCAAATTCCTTGCTATAGGGCTCAGGGGACCTGAAGGAAAGTAGAGAAAGAACCTTACCTGGTTGCACACAGGCTTGTACTTGAGTCCCGGCTTGTTCAGGATCATCTCCAGCTGTCTACGGTTAAAGTTGGACACCCCGATGGACTTGGCTAATCCTGCATCCTTACACTTCTCCATGGCCTATGATAGAAGGCATTAGCGAAGGATGATATATGTAATTGGAATTCAGTGATAGAAATACACAGTCATGTTGCTAGAAAGAAGAGTGCTAAGAAAAGAAAATGCAACTAATGGTTACTTATTGTCAAGAAGTGAAAATTAATAAAGGAAATGGCAGAAGAGATAATGATAATAAGATAGAGACTGTCTGCACTCTCTTTGGCAATCATGATTATCATATAAGGAGGAACGCAGGTTACAGTTATCTCCCCCAGTCCTCTTATACTTTGTTCTGCCCTGTATTCCCCTACTACTTAAGCAGAAGAGTCACGAGAAAAACTGTAATATCTATAGTAAAGGGCATTTGTCTCTTTCTTAACATGTGGAGTTGTGTGACCTAGATTTCTCTCTATTGTTTTTCAGTAACATTCACGGAGTTGGTTCTTTGACAATGTCAATGTATTATATAGTGTATTCAGATTTCTGTAACCCTCACCCACTCTAATCTCCCTCCCATATCTATTACCTGTCCCTCTTCCGTCAAGCCTCCTTTCTACATTTATATCCTTCTGTTCTAAGGCCCTCAGAATTTAACCAGGATCATCTATATGACCATGGATTTGAAAATATCTATTGGTGCCTGGTGGGTTCCCGAGTGGATACCAGCTGAAGACAATAACTGCCCCTTTCCCAGAATTTATAATCAATAGTCAGTAGTTCAGCAGGGAGAGATAGGGCCTCCATGGGTCCCTTTATGATGACAGGTTCAATCTTGTGCAGGCCTACTCAAAGGGGATGGAGTACACCTGGTGAGAGACCATGTCTGCATTGCCTATATCATGCCCAGAAAACAGCATTTCACAGGGCTTCTTTCTTGTGGCTTTTACATTCTCATGCCCTTCTCTGAGATGTTCTCTGAGTCTTAGAATGGCTGATAACTCAGCCATAACATTCTCTGGTTGTCTTTTTATTTTTTTTCTTGGGGCATTTATTATAGTCACTCACCTCCCATGTGTCACAGAGATACACTGTGTCAAATAGTAAGTTTCCATGCTCATCGTTAGGTAAAAGCTCATCCCCTGGCTGGAACAGTGGAACAGTAGCATCCATTAGAGACATGTTAACATTTCTTTTTTTTTTCTTTTTTCTTTTCAAGACAGGGTTTCTCTATGTAGCCCTGGCTGTCCTGGAACTCACTCTGTAGACCACGCTGGTCTTGAACTCAGAAATCTGCCTGCTCCTGCCTCCCAAGTGCTTCGATTAAAGGTGTATGCCACCACCACTCGACTAACATTTCTTTCTGTAGTTATGCTCCTATGCAAGTTTATGGCTGGGAATTAAGTTCCTAATATAGATGAAACATCTTTTCACCTATTAAAACAGTGCTTTTTGTCAGAATTGTAAGTGATGTCTTTCAGCAATAGCCCTTTCCATTTTTATCTGCTTTATGTAATCATGAAAAATACAATTCCAAGTCATGTGGACTCTACCAGTTGACTTGTGTTACTTTTAATCCATTTCCCTGTTATAATGCTGATCTTTTTCTGAGAAAGTCGATCATGATACGGCACTGATTTCAGGCAACTGTGTGTTGTAATCTTGACACTGTATAAACAATCAGTGTTCTGACTGATGGCCTTAAATACTCTGTATGCATAAACCATAGAAAATTCTGAGGAAGAAAAAGTTAATCATTTCTTTGCAAGATGAACTTTGATGCTGGAACATTTAGGAAGCCATCAAATACTAATGAGCATGAGCTTTGAGTTAAAGACCACATTTACCATCAACAGAAGTGTCTGAAACCAAAACTGACCAAACCCCTAATAATATAGAAGAAGCAAGGTGTGATAAGTGGAGATATTCCCAAAGAATTTTCCTAGTAGTGAATATAACCTTAGCTTTGCTCATTTACATGATGTAGTAAACATTTTTACATAAATTGTCCTGAGTAGTGTTATTTTTTTTATTTTATTTATCGTGTGTGTGTGTGTGTGTGTGTGTGTGTGTGTGTGTGTGTGTGTGTGTATGATCAAAGGACAACTTATAGAAATCAGTTCTTCCATTGTTTCTTCAGTCATACATTGTTGTTTTATAACTTGTGCAAGCACACTGAGATTCTATACACTTTTAGAAGCTAAGTCCATCTGCTTACAAAAGGAGGGTCATGTTGATAGCTGAAGTTAGATAGTTAGACATTACAAATTGCCTACCTTCAGAGACACTGGGAAATGAATGAGATAGAGGTCTACATAGTCCAAATTAAGTTTCCTCAATGAATTTTCCAAGCTGGGTCTAACCAACTCTGGACGATGGGAGGTTGACCAAAGCTACAGAGGATGAATAATGGAAATTGTGTTGGATTAATAAGTTACCATACTCAGTTGCTTTCTGTTACCTGGTATTGAGAAATTTCAAGTGTTTAAAAACTGGTCACAAGAAATGTATTCATTTTTTTCCCTGGATATCTTATAATGGTGTTCACTTATATAAACACTCATATATATGGTTATTATTAGTAAATATGACAAAAATGGAGGGGAATTTCCCAAAACATAAATACATTATCAATTCACACTGGATTTATGTATTAGAAAATAGTTTAATATTTTAATTCTCTCATCCACTGAACTCAATGCTAATAATTAAATAGCCTTTTAATTTATATAACTAAAGAGAAGTTTTTTCAATATTTTAATATATTATAGACACAGTACTAGATAGTTTAGCTATTTCTTAATTTCACACCTAAGAGTTCTTTTATAATATCTTGTCTTATCTATATGATGATTTATATTCATAATTGTAAGTTTTAAAAAATAATTTAGCACACAAGGGAATGTGTCTTCCTAGCAGAGCCCTCCCTAATAACATCTAAGTCATAGTACTCTCAGTTGAACCTCAGAACATTAAACGTATGAATTTAAATGTAGCAACGATGAGAAGCCATCACCCCCAACCGGGGTCAATACTGAATGTAAAGTGTGAATATGCATGAACAAAATACAGCCGATAAGCACAATTCACCAACTACAGGTTCAATTCTACTGTGTGGTCTAAATACATCCTTTTTTAAAAATTTTTATTAATTTGTAAAATCATGCAGGGTGTATAGAACATACCTTTGAAGTATAGAATATATCTTCCCTTTTCACAGTGCCATCTTCAATCTTGCTTAGGATGGCCTGGCCTATCTCTTCTTCATTCTGGTACAAGTGAGAACAATCAATATGGCGGAATCCAACATCTATAGCTATTTTGGTGGAATCCATAGACTTTTTCCTAAGATGCTAAATAAACAGAAACAAAGAGTATTTAGAGATCTGTGTGATTGAGTCTAGACTCAATCCCTCCCCATGTTTTCAGTCAGTTCTGCTTGGAGTAATGGAGTAATGCCAAGTTTTACTGGGTCTTTCATAACTCAATAAATGCATTGATGAGTAATATCAATTCCCAGAAAAAAAACTATAAAAAAGAGGAAGGCTAGTATACTCTGTTAATCTTTTTCTAAGCAGTTAACCTGATATACATATCAGAAATAAAAATGCACAATGAAAATGAACACTCAAAAGATACAGATTTATGCATAAGAAATTATCTATATCATGAAAGAAAGTCTAAGTAGTCAGATTTTACATGATTTTAGAAAAAATATGTATAAAGCAAAATTTAAAATTATTGCCTTGTTCACTAAGTTTAGTCAAGAGATAAAAATTGTGAACCAAACATATTATTTATTTGTTATTCACTAATTAAAAATAGCTTTTACTTCATACCTTAATTTTGAGGGTAAGAAGGATAAAATAACTGTAAACGTTCTTTTGTGAAATAGTGTTAAGGGTTTTGCCAGACAAATAATAGTCATAATAGTTCGTAAACAGGGACCAGTTAAACAGATGTTGCCTGCCCTAACGGAAGAGCCTCAGAGGGACATAGCTAGAGATCTTTAGAATGTGTTTTCTGTCTTTAGGAGCAGGCATCTGTGTGATTAGAACAGCCCTGGATAAGAGAGAGGGAAGCAATAGAGCCAGTCTGAAAATATTTCCATGTTTTATCAAGCACGTTAGAAGCTAAAAAGTGAAAATTCACCAGGTGGGTATATGAAACTGCTTGATCTTGACATTTCATAGAGTTTTAAAGGTGTTTTTTTTTTTAAATTATTAAATCAAGAATTTAATATCACTACCAGAAAATTAATTACCAATTTTATCTACCTGTGAACCCTGCAAGCTTCAGTAGTGACTGGTCTTAGCAATGTATGCTCACTGCTACAATAGTGGCATGGAATCACGGGAATAACTAATTACTCTTGGATGTAAACCTACTCCCCAAGACAGATACCATACCTGGTATCCTTACTGGGGTCATGAACCTGTGATCAAAAAGGTCATAGGCCCTAGATAAGAATGTAAATAGTCACAGAATTAAATTGACTCTTAATCACTTATGCTTATATTCAGAGGTTAGTGAATCTCTCAACTGTCATCTGAGAAGGTAATCGGGATATGAGATCTGAGAAAAGAATATATTACAAAATTTTTTTGAAAAGCCATGAACCTGAAAGAGAATGATGAGGGGTATAAGAGAGGGCTTATGGGGTAGGGGAAGGGAAATGATATAATCATATTATATTATAATCTCAAAAAAATAAATAATGAAAAAATGTCATCTCACAAAGTGAAAATTTTGCCCAATCCTTAAATAAATGCAAATTAAATTTCTGGATTACAATAATATCAATAGATGGAATGCATTTCTTTGGTGTGTGTGTGGGGTGTTGAAGTTATAGCTAAGGTTAAACTTGGCAGAAGACCCATGTTTTGTTCTCAACGCACTCATGGCAGCTCACAGCCATCTCTAACTCCAGTCCCATGCTGTCTGACTTCTTCTGACCTTTCCAGTCCACAGTTACTCATGGATTATGGGTTGCCTCCAGCAAACCTAAAGAGTCTATGAACCACACTTTATCTATTTATAGATGTTTGCATCACCTCATGGTGCTATTGTGTGGCTTTTGTTATAAAACCTAGACAGAGTTAATAGAATAGAACTTGGGAAAACTGTGTAACTGCCAATGATTGCTAAAAGAGGTTGCAGTAAGAATAAATTTTAAAATAACATGATTTACTTTTTGTGTGTGTGTATATGTGTGTATGAGAAAGAAAGAGAGACAGACACAGAGAGACAGAAACACACACACACAAAGAAAGGGAGGGAGGGAGAGAGAGAAAGAGGGAGAGGGAGAGGGAGAGGGAGAGGGAGAGGGAGAGGGAGAGAGGGAGGAAGGGAGGGAGGGAGGGAGGGAGGGAGGGAGAGAGAGAGAGGAGAGAGGAGAGAGAGAGAGAGAGAGAGAGAGAGAGAGAGAGAGAGAGAGAGAGAATGTGGAAGTCAGAGGACAATTTTCTAGGGTGGGTTCTCTTTGTCTTGGTGGGATCTTGGGATGGAAGTCAGGTCCTAAACTGCTAGGCCATTTTGCTGACCCAAGAATGCTTTTAAAGACACACTTAATACTGTATTGAGAAAGATCTGTTAAGTAAAGTGTTACGAAACAGTTGAACATCTGGTATGTAACACAAACAATTGTCAGATGTGATACCTGTCCATACTGATACATTAAATTCAGAATTCAAAGTCTCTAGGACCATGTTTTCTCCTTCTTCCTAATGTCTGAAGGGCAATTTTCTTCAGGGACAAGAGAAAAGAAAGATACAGTTTCATGCATGCAACTGAGCAGGGACTCTTCTCTGTAACTTCCCTTGACTTCCTTTCAGCTGTAAGTTCTGATTTGTATTCTCTGGCCTTTCTATGAGTGGTACAGATCGATTATTCCCACTTTCAAATCTGTGAAATCAGCATTTGAAATAGAAGAAAACCATATGTTGGTTAAAAATATAAAGTAAGAGAACATGCTAAGAACTTTCTACAAACACAGTTAATATCACAGGGTTTGCTCACTTCTTTTTCAAAAGCAGAGCTATCTATTCCATTGCACAAAAATTTTGTGTCCCCATATCCTATGTCTGTTGAAAATTGCACACTGCATACAAATTGGATTCAGTACATTATTAATTAAAACGAGTCAATGTTGTCTTTATTAATATGGTATTTCTTTTCTTCTTTTCTTTTCTTTTCTTTTCTTTTTTTTTTTTTTTTTTTTTGTGGTTTTTCAAGACAGGGTTTCTCTGTGTAGCCCTGGCTGTCCTGGAACTCACTCTGTAGACCAGGCTGGCCTCGAACTCAGAAATCCACCTGTCTACGCCTCCCAAGTGTTGGGACTAAAGGCGTGCACCACCACCGCCCGGCCTTAATATGGTATTTCTATGATGACGAGGCTCAACAGAAAAAAAATCATCAACTTGAAATCATCAACTTGAAGTAAAGTTTGCTGTTTACAGCTTTGCTTTGCTAATTGGGTGAAAGTCCAGGTAACGCAGCCTGCAGGCAAGATCAGACTTGCTAGACAAATATCTGTAAGAACTAGAAACTGCCATCTGCAGCTGACGAGATGGAACCTGGGGATATTGTGCTAAGAAAACATGTCCTCTAGAAACTAGAGGCCACTGTCTCTGAATATGGAAGCTTTAAACACAGAGCAGCTAGGGTGACTGTAAAGTGAAACACAGCGACACTCGATTTTCAGGGTATAACAATTTTAGAATGACGTGTATATATTTTTAAAAGCATTGTCTTGATTAATGTAGTGATTTTATGTCACTGAGGTTGATTTTGTCATGTTTCAGCACGGTGTATGCAGTATACACCGGTCAAATTATTTAAACTGGCATTTCCTCTGCTTATAGTTTCTCTAATAAACTTTTATTTTTCTTGCATATTATATAAAATATGGTAGGTTATTGTGCACTATACTCATCCTACAGTGTTTGGAAAAACACAACTTATTCCCTTGATCTAATTGTGTGTACAGTTAAGTTATGCAACCTTTTTCCAACCTTATCTCCTACCCTCTATCCTGTGTAACCTCTAGTCAATAATATTATATATTCCAGTAGACTTTTTCAGTTTCTACTTATAAAAAAGAACATGTGACATTTGTTTTTCTGTGTCTGGACAGTTCACTTAGCACATTATCCCAGAGTTCCATCTATTCAGCTGCAGATAACAGTTACTTTTCTATATCCATAATGGTCTAATATCTGCATACGTGTGTGTGTGTGTGTGTGTGTGTGTCTGTCTGTCTGTCTGTCTGTCTGTCTGTTTGTCTACCTATGTATCCATCTATCTATCTGTCTCATGTCTTCTTTTCTTTCATTAGTTGCTGCACAGTGAATTGATCCATGTATCAATTATTGTGGATAATGACATAATGAATGTTAGTATCTATTTGCTATACACAATATACTTATTTTTGTATATACCCAGAAATGGGATATCCAAGTGATGTCTACTTTCAGTGGTTCTGTAGGAAACTAAAACAAGCAGTGGCAGTGGCATACAAATGGACACACAGGAGAGTGGAATGGAACTGATTTCACCTGCGTGAGTCTGTGGTCCAGAGTGATTCTCAACAAAGGCACTGAAGGAAGGATAAGAAAAAGCCGAGGCTTTCAACCAGTGACACTAGGAGCTCTGAATATCCCCACACAGAGGACAGAAATGCGGCTGCAGTTCCTTACCTGGTAAACATAGCAATCAAAACCAACCAAAGACATTCATATGAGAACTGAGATGATAGAACCGCCAGAAGGAACATGAAGGAATCTCTTTAAAGCATCACATAGGCAATTTTTGGATATGTCCTTCAAAGCACAAGAAACAATAGCAAAGCAGACAAACGATAGTATATCAAGTTAAGAGTCTTTCATACCACAGTAGGAACAAGCTACAGAAAACGAAAAGTGTCATCCAATTATTTCATGAAGACTAATACACAAAACTTATATCAAGCTCAGAAATAACAAAAACAAGAAAGGAAAATGCATGAATTGATTGAATAGACATATTTCAATGGTTAACAAATAGAATGTTTGTGTAATATATATTATCTGGTAGTGATGTTAACTAAGTTTCAAATTTTCTCCTTTTCTCAAAAGGAGACCTAAACAGAAGGAAAGACCAGAATAGTAAGTGAATACGTGATCAAACCTTAGCAGAGCACACCCAGCCTGCCTCTCTTCTACATAGCACAGCTCTAACCTGGTGAAGCAGAGGAGCAGGAGCCCACCCAAATCCCCCAGGAATTGGTAAGTTTCATTCTTTTAGGTATTTATTCACTGGCTTTTAATTCCCAAGCCATTTTTGTTACCTCTTCAGTTGCATAGGTGCCAAAGCCCAGTATAGGAATGGAGTGACCATCATTTAATTCTATCTTCTGCATTCTGGAGTTCATTCTCAGTCACTGCTCAGACCTAGCAGATTCTCTTTCTTCCTCTGCTTTCACAAGCCAGTGAACAAATGCAAATTATAGCCCCAAGTGAATGAGTAATCGCTAGTCAATGGCATGGGCGTGGAGTGAGCTCTGACAGTATTCTACTTGTGGGAAAGAGTTGGCACCAGGCCATTTATTTTTATACAGAATAGAATTTGCTAGAACATCCTACATAGTGACACATACATGATTTTGTGTAATAAATGTCATTAGAATACTCCACATATTATTTCAAGTCGTTCTATAAGAGGCTGAGTAACTACTGACAATTTCTAGAGTGGAAAGTTTGAGAGGCCTATTGTTTTAGTTCTCCTTTGTTATGAAGACATACACTATGTGCATACACTATGTGGCATAGCAAAGTATCTCAAAGACATACATCGGTGATCTGCTTCTCTTTTAATTTGGCTCATTTTTTTCTAGAGATAATGTCCATGAAACTCTTTCCACTACTTTTCTACTACTTTCTACTACCACCTTTCTAGCCGGAATGATCCCCAGTTCTGTGTGAAGATAACCGGGGTGCCCTGATCCCTTATTTACTCTTCTTTTTTGATAACCCCTTTCCATATTTTGCAGTTTTAATATAGTTTTCCCTTTCTGTGGTTTATACTTCTGGGAGAAGTGAAGAATTGGAGACACATCATTACACCTTCTCACATAGAGAAGGGAGATTGAAGTGAAATTTAAGGTTGGCGGATGTAACAGAAAGTGAGCTAAAACAGGTTATACCAGTGATTAAATGCTGTAGAATTAAACAAACACATTTGCTAATCCACACAGAAAATTACAACATTGCCAAAAGCTACATTCAGAAGAGGTTTTATGTATCTAAAATACTGGTGTTGAGGTGATCCATTCTTTCACTGAGAGCAATTTGTCATATCCATGAACAAATAGCTAGGTTAATGTTTTAAGAGACGAATGTGTCATCCCTATATTGTATAAAGGGATTCCACTCAAAAAAAATCACATTGGGGAAATATAAAGATAGATCTTTTACTTTTTTTGCATTCAACACTATGGAAACTATCTTCACTTCTCACAAATATTTAGGAAAGGACTCTGTCATTTCACAGTTTAGAAATAAATCTTTGAATTGTACTCTTTTTGCTGTAGTTTCTGCGGAGACACTTCACTGTCCTATCTAGTTTGGTCACTTTACAGCTACATGTCCTACATGTATAAATTCGGATTTTTGGAGAAAATTTATCTTTAAACAAGCCTTCCATTAATCTTCAAATAATAGGCATTTTTTTCCCCCGAGTCACTGTCCTAAAGATATAACATAACCACAAACATATTGCCATCTATACTCCAAGTGGTATAGGGCAGTGTGCCTATGGTTCTGACGTCTGAGTGCCATCTCTTTTGTTTGATCACACACCAGATCCATCAAAGCTAGCAAACAGAAATATAGCAACGAAAGTAATAAAGTACACATTGGAAAATTTCCCAAATAAGAAAATTTCTAGACCAGAGAGATTTTATTGTGAGCTATAATGACATTTTAAAAGGCTATAGAGAGAATGGGGGGGGGGGATCCATGGTTAAGAACACAAGCTGTTCCTCACTAAGATCGGTGTTCATTTTCTGGTACCCATATGTCAGCCCACGACTGTCTCTACACCTCGTTCCAAAGGATCCAACACCCTCACACAGATATATACAGGCAAAACACTAATGCAACATAAGATAAAAAATAAGATAATGATAATATTTATATGCTATTAACTGAATATGCTTAAGTGATTAAAAACATATGCCATTTGAGAGAAAAGAGAGCTTTTCTCTGAGACCAAATGTCAACCACTATAAGATGTTCTACTTGTAGGTTTGTATCCAAAAAAATTTCAAAGCAAGTCATCCGAGAGATTATTTGCTCAATAGTGCTCAAGGAGCCTCATTTGCTAAACTTGTAACAGTGGGGGCCAGGCAAAATTAGGATAAAGAGATGAGCAGGCAAACAAATCTGCTGCCTACAGGTACAAAAAAGAGATTTGTGTATCATCCAATAACATGAGTGAAACAGAAAGACATTTTTCTGAAGTTGAACATTTTATGATAATATATAATCATATAATATAGAAAAATGAGTGTATTTTCATCAGATGACAATCTCATATGCACACGCAGCAGTCTGCTGTGATGAGCTATATCTATACACTACACTAGCGACACCCTCCTTCACCTCACTCAAATCCCTTTCCTCTTATCTAACATCTCCCGTGAATGCTCCTGACATTCACGTTCGCCCCATAGATTCTAAATACAGAAGCGCTGTCTGACTTCAGTGGAGTCTGTGCTACTTTGCTTACTTCCATGGACTCACCTCAGTCCTCACCACATCACTAACGCTTTTACTTCTCAAACTTGAGAAGTTATCGCACAGCAGTACTCCCACTTCCTTATGTCGAAATTTACCACAAACTTGCAGGGATCAGAAGAGTATGACAATGTAATAGAGATATGCCATTCTGGGGAAATGAGAATATGTGGAAATAAACCCTTATTTATGTGGTATTATGCACAGCAGTAGTACCCACTCCACCTAGTGAGGAAACAAGCTTCGTTCCGAAAATGCTGCTAGGGAAACTTGACCTCAGCATATAAAATAGGGATCTTCAAACAGTCTCACAGTTTATAAACAAAAAATATCTTTAAATGGACCAAAGACCCAAGTAGAAAAACAAAATGTTCAACACCCAGGTAAGAAAACATAAGGAAAAAAAAAAACCTTAGTCAAACAGGATTTGATTGTGATTTTCTTGGTAGGACACCGGGAGCGGGCAGCAAAAGCAAAAATTAGATTTTTTAGATTATTTATTTTATGTGTATGAATGCGATGTCTGCAAGCAGATCTGTGAACCATGTGCAAGCCTGGCGCCCATGAAATTCAGAAGGTAGTGTTAGATTCCACAGAACTGCAGGTGCAGGTCGTTGTGAGCGACCCTGAGGGTGCTAGGAGTAGAACTGCGGGAGCAGCCCGTGTTGTCAGACACCAGCCTCTCTCTTCAACCTTCCACATAGATAAATTTAACTTCATCAAAACTTAAAACTTCTTACAACAAAGGGCAAATATCTTCCTGTGAGTTGTTGTCAGTGAGGTTCCAGGAACCCTCGAAACAGTACAGATGATTGTCTTTGGTCTTGGCTGCCCACCAACACTCCTTAAGATTTTATTACTCAAGATGTTACACAATTCGGTCACAGAGCATAAAGAAATCAAGGTGGAGTTGAGCTAGTAGTTTTCTCCGCGCTGGCCACTACCCTTCATATTTCCAGATGGTGCTGTGCAGGTTACTGGGGGAGAAAATCATTGGAATTTTACCTATTTATGAATCTTGCCGTCTTCAATAAAGACTTGATTGGCAAGATGTGATTTCCCGCTAAACAGTGGCATGACTGTTATGCCCGTGACCAATTGTTTTCTAATTGTGGAGCCTGCTCCACAGGAAGAACACAAGCTGCTTTTATAAATCTGGTCAAGAAGACCCTGTGGTTGGCAAGGAACTTACTATTAGTGTTTTGGTAAATGTTCTTATTATCAGCTTACTTATAAATTCTAATGGTTATTACTGTTGTGGCCAGCTTTCTCAGGACACTTTCTTACTATAGCAGGTGGTGATTATGGCAGATAACTGGCTTCAAGTTGGGCCAAGAATAAGTGAGATAGTAAAATTCACAGCCTTAAAGGGGACAATTGTGTTACCTCTCCGAGTCTCAGCGAACATGGTAGAAAGGAGGGTGGGAAATGTAAGAAACAGATAGGAAGATGTACATCCCGATGTCCTCTTTTGAGCACGACACGGCCACTGCACCCATGAACACCCTGCAGCCATAGCTGTCTGCACAAGACCTGCACACAAGTAGGCTTGTCAACATGTCTTCACGTGCCAAGGACAGGGCTTGGTTTGGAGAGGGGTTTCTGAGAGAAGTGTCTAGGGGCAGCCAAACAAATCATGGGTCAATGGAGGTCAAATTGTGAGTTATAAGTAAGCTGATGTTCTGCTGGAGATAGTTTACCAGATCGCTCTCTTTCCGTGTGTGTTCTGCTCAGGATAGCTTTTCTTTTTTCTTTCTCTCTCTCTCTCTCTCTCTCTCTCTCTCTCTCTCTCTCTCTCTCT
>JADRCD010194220.1:13076-28265 GCA_019843815.1 Montemys delectorum | reverse complement strand
TCTCTCTCTCTCTCTCTCTCTCTCTCTCTCTCTCTCTCTCTCTCTCTTTCTTTCTTTCTTTCTTTTTAAATTGAATGTTATTTATTTTATTGGATATTTTCTTTATTTACATTTCAAATGTTATCCCCTTTCCTGGTCCCCCCACTCTCAGGAACCCCCTATCCCATCCCCCTTCCCCCTGCTAAAGGCTATGCTCACAACTAAAAATATTTTATTTACATTTCAAATGTTATCCCCTTTCTCAGTTTAAACTGCCCCCCCCCTCTCCCCCTTACTCTCTTTTTAGTTTTTTTTTTTTTTTTTTTTTTTTTTTTAAATACTTAAAGTTCCTTCTTTGGGGAATGTCCTCAATGTCAAGGTTAATGATTGCATCATAATTAGAAACAGCGGAGTCCAGAATTGAGGGTGTGTTTATGTCTCAGCAAAAATGATCAGTGCTGAGACAGACCTTCAGTGTTTTCCTGCTAGCAAGGCAGCTTTTTCTTGCTATTCTAAAAACTCTCTGGGTGGCTCATTTCTTGAGGATCAATAGTCTCTTTCTTTCTTTCTTTCTTTCTTCCTTCCTTCCTTCCTTTCTTTCTTTTTTCTTTTTATTAGATTTTCTTTTTTCCTTTCTTATTAGATTATTTTCTTTCTTTTTTTCCAGATCTTTCTTTCTTTCCTTCTTTCTTTCTTTTTTTATTAGACTGTCTCATGTCTCATTTCACCAATGTCCCTACTAACTGGCTCATTTTTCATAGACTTTCAGGATGTCTAAACAAGAAATTGCACTCCAATAGAATCTAAATATATGCCAGTGGCATAGTCCTAGGCTCACCAGAAACACTGTTTTCTTTTCTTTCTTTTTATTAGATTTTTTTTATTTACATTTCAAATATTCTCCCCTTTCCTGGTTTTCTTCCCCGGGAAAAAAACCCTATTCCTCCCTGCTTCCCCTTGCTCACCAACCCACCCTCTCCTGCTTCCTGGCCCTGGCATTCCCCTACACTGGGGCTTAGAGCCTTTACAGGAACAAGGGCCCCTCCTCCCATTGATGACCAATTAGGCCATCTTCTGCTACATACGTGTGCTGGAGCCATTAGTCCTACCTTGTGTACTCTTTGGTTGGTGGTTTAGTCCCTGGGAGCTCTGAGGGTACTGGTTAGTTCATATTGTTGTTCCTCCTAAGGGGGTGTAAATCCCTTCAGCTCCTTGGGTCCTTTCCCTAGTTCTAGCCTAGTCTTTCATTTATATATCAGTTTAGGCATTACCCCAGATTTCCTTTTGATCATTCCTTGAGCCTAGTCTCTTGGTTCTTAGAAAGAGAATACAGCACTTTTTTTTTTTTTAAAGAAAAAAAAAACTTAGTAAAAGAATTCAGAGATTTGTCTGCTTTTCTAAAGCACAGACAACAAGATAGCTGGCTGGGACACCACCCTTAAAGTACCATTCTTACCAAGTTTAGTCAGGACTGCCTACATTTCTTTGTAAGCATAAACAAAAAAATTTAGCTGGGTGGGATCTTGCCCTGGGATCACCACTCCCTAAATCTCTCTAAATCTCTTTATCTCTTTCCTTAGAATCTTTTTTTTTTTTTTTTTTTTTGAGACAGAGTTTCTCTGTGTAGTCCTGGCTGTCCTGGAATTCGCTCTGTAGATCAGGCTGGCCTCAAACTCAGAAATCCACCTGCCTCTGCCTCCCAAGTGCTGGGATTAAAGGCGTGCGCCACCGCTGCCCGGCTTTCTTAGAAGAATCTTTCTGACAAGCTGGCTCATAGTGCAGCTCTCTCTGTTCTTTTAGGTCTGTGAAGCTCCTTATAGAATTCTTATTGCATCCTCATACTTTGCATAGTTGAGAGAGATTGTATATTTTTGAACCCATGTTTTTAGAATTCTCTTACACAGCCCTAAGAGCTGTCCTGAAGGTCTTAGCTTTTATCATTTTTGCTGAGACTTAGGCACACCCTCAATTCCTGGCTGGACTCCTGTTGTTTTTAACTATCATGGAGTCATTGATAACCTTGGCAGATAGAACATTCCCTAAAAGAGGAATGTAAAGTAATGTGTGTGTGTGTGTGTGTGTGTGTGTGTGTGTGTGTATTTACACCAACAAGCCTTATCTCACAGCAACCATTGACACTCCTGGAGGTCTATGCTTTGCTGTTTCTGTTCCAGGGACAGGAATCATGTCACACTGCCCCTGCCATGGCTGAACAGGACTCAGCCATGGAAGAAGAGGGACCCATGAGGCTTTAGTCATCCCTGAGGCACTACTGGCAATTAATGGCTATTATTAATGGCAATAATAGTTCACAAAAATAAAGTATAACCATAATATGCAATAGGTTTTTTTTTCCCCTAAAAAATAATGTACTGCCCTGCACTGGTTTTTGTGATATGAGAAGATGCCAATGCCTGCATGATAACACAGTGAAGTGAGGAAGGACTGTCACTTTCTTGATGGTATAGCTATTGGAAACTTGTCCTTGCTAAACTTCCACCCATGCTGAGGAAAGATATCATAAAAGCAGAAGGTGGGGGCACTGTTGGGAAGAAAGATTTTACAGGATGAAAGAAGAAGAGGAGATATGGAAATGGAGATAAGATTAAAATTAATTATATAAATATCTGAAATGATTAAATAATAAAAATATGTTTGGGAATAAAAAAACA
The DNA here is from genome assembly GCA_019843815.1 of Montemys delectorum. NCBI lineage: Eukaryota > Metazoa > Chordata > Mammalia > Rodentia > Muridae > Montemys > Montemys delectorum. Next base: position 25,614 of record JADRCD010194220.1, on the reverse strand, counting down.
ATCAAATGACTGTTGTCACACCAAAGAAGATTTTCCAGGGAGTCAATTGACAATTCATAGCATGGGTAAATATCCCCAAATCCTGTACCTAATGAGGGATCAATACAAAGAATATGAAATATCTTTTTTAATAAAATTCTAAAATGTCAACATGTCAAGTTGTTTAATTGCAAAGACTTAACATGCTTGTTTTCAAAAGAAAGTGTTTAAGCTATCAATTTTATATTTAAAAAATTATGAAAAAGAAAAAATCGCAATGAGATATAATTTTGTGATTGTTACATGGGTACTCAAAAATAAAGGCTACTTAGGAAATGTTTCAAATGGATAGAATTTATGTGGACAGATGTTGGGAATGAAAAGAGGATTTGTTCCGTAATGAGAATGATCCATGAAATCCATACTTTGGGTTTTTATCGAACTTATTCTTTTTTTTTTTGATTTATTTATTTATTATACCTAAGTACACTGTAGCTGTCTTCAGACACCCCAGAAGAGGGCATCAGATCTCATTATGGATGGTTGTGAACCACCATGTGGTTGCTGGGATTTGAACTCAGGACCTTGGGAAGATCAGTCGGTGCTCTTAACCACTGAGCCATCTCTCCAGCCCCGAACTTATTCTTATATATCGAGAAGGAGAACAAGAATAAAACCTTAACCAGCAGATGAATAGAGAATGTCAGATCAGATCCATCATGCATCAGGAACAACTGGGAAGTGGCTTTCCTTTCTTCTCCTCTCACTGGGTTGGGGGACACAGCTCATTCCTAAACAAGCCATCTTGGAGAACTCTTTGAGACAAATGTGTTTGGGTCACAGATCCATGGGACCAATACTGTCTCCAGGGCCAGCTTCTCATTGAGCTTAACCACCACATGGCAATTTACCAAGATAATGAATATTACAGATGTCACAGTGTGAGGTGACAGATCTAACATATCCAGTATCATTATCCTCCCCTTGCGTCCTCCATTTTGGTTACCAAGAATAATCTGTTGTTTAATTTTATTAAACGGAAATTACTGGAATGAATCATCCTTGAGCTTTAACTTGAGAGGTGTCCTTGTTCATCTGAAGAATTGTGGTGCCAGCCTTCTCTGTTCTGGTGAACTGAGGACCAGTCTCTTCTTCCAAATAAACACTTGTGTCTAAGTCATTTACTGTCCTCTTGCTTTAAGATGACCTCTGTGGTATTTCAATGGTTGCCTTGCAGTGAAATTGATTTATTAGCTTAAAAACACGTCACCACTAAAATGCTACCTTCCTCACTTCACTGTATTATCATGCAGGCATTGGCATCTTCTCATATCACAAAAACCAGTGCAGGACAGTAAATTATTTTTTAGGAAAAAAAAGAAAACCCCAAACTATTGCATAATATGGTTATGTTTTATTTTTGTGAACTATTATTGCTAATTTATTTTATTTTTTTTTGCTTAATTTTCAAATTAAACTTCACAATGTATGGAGAGTAGAACAAAATAGCATATATAGAATGTGAAGTCAACTATGGTTGTGGTATCTACTCTAGAGGTCTTAGAATCTATTCCATGGGAATATTTGGTGAATATTATAACTAGGTATACTTTCATGTGGCATATATAAAACCATTCCATATTCATTTCATGACTAAATTGTTTAAGTCTTTAAAAGATGATACTCTTGTGGAGGAAAATTAACTTTGCTCAGAAAGCTAAATAGTAAGTACCACATGAGATCATTGCTTATCTGGGTGTATTTCCAAAAGATTTCAAAGTAGGGACTAAAAGAGATATTTGCATGACAAAGTTCAAAGTAGCCTTATTTACAAAACCCCAAATATGTGGAAAACATGAGAATAAAGAGAATTAGCAAGAATATGGTTAAATAGCCGGATGGTGGTGGCACATGCCTTTAATTCCAGCACTTGGGAGGCAGAGGCAGGCAGATTTCTGAGTTCGAGGCCAGTCTGGTCTACAGAGTGAGTTCTAGGACAGCCAGGGCTACACAGAGAAACCCTGTCTCAAAAACAACAACAACAACAACAACAACAACAACAACCAAAAAAAAAAAAAAAACCCAAAAAAACAAAAAAGGAAAAGAAAAAGAAAAAAAAGAATATGGTAAATACAGATGATTCAATATTGTTCAGTCTTAGAAAGTGAAGAAATTCAGATACCATTTGACAACATCAGGAAATATAGCTATTTTTCTGAATTGAATACTTTTTATTAGTGTGTAACAGTTTTAACATAACAAATTATAGTTTCATGAGTTGTATTTTGTTGAATACTTACGGTAAATATGCCTATCATTGTAAATTAACTTTCCCTTCCTTCCCTTTGTCTGAATTTCTTTTTAACTCATTTTTTTTGAATCACCTTTTAATGATGATGACATCTGTTCCCCTGACCTGTTGATCTCATAAATCCAAAATAACATTTGTTTCTTTCTGAGCCTGGCTAACCTCACTTATCTTGTACAGATCACCTTTTGTCCCATTGCAAACGATGTGCCACTGGGAACGGGGAAATTCATTAAATCACTAAAACAGAGTAGATATGAATCTAAAAGAACAAGTGAACTTAAAGAGATTATCTGGTGGTGCGTCATTTTCATTTCACAATTTATCTCCGACTAGCAGCAGGAGTGTATCATGGAGATGCATATATCTGTAGAGTTGAACACAAAATGGAGAAATAGACCATCACACCTGTGGTAGTCTGTTTTTGACAATGGACCCATCATCAATCAATGGGAGGGAATGATTGCTCTGTAAACATTGCATGAGAAATCCTTATATCTACAAAGTCGTGAAGTGAAACTTTCCCTCACAGCAAAAGCAAAGGTTATCTTGAATTAAAGACTTTAAGCAACAAAGCTCTAACCCCCATAGAAGGAAATATGAAAGGAAAACAATGTTATTTTCCATCTATTTTCTTGAAAATGACACAACTGTACTACTCTTTACAGTTGACTAATTCTCTTGTATTGCACATTTTTTTTGCCTATTTATTTTTCATAAACATTGTTTTCCAAACTTAGGTTCTTGTGCATAGCGTCCAAATAAATATGAGTATCTCTATTGCAGGTGGACTTTGGTTCATTAGAATATATACTAAGAAGTTTCAGAACTGCTTCTTTTTAATCTATAATTTTTAAATGTTATACACATACTTATATAGTTAAGATATAAGACACATATCGCACACATAACAGAACTCTAACATAAGAAACAACCCTCAATGTTGAGAAACTCCTGAGTCAAGTCCCAAGAAAGGTACAGCATAGGACCCCCTAGAGTGGTGGAGGATTCGAATCCCACATGGCCGTAAGAAGGCTGAAGAGAAGTGTTCCAAAGGGGCCATCCAATTAAGAAGCAGGAAGCCTACACAAAGTTTTATTTTAACATTTAAAGGAAACCTACAGATTTATTGCACCAGCTTTCCCCGGACTGGCAACCCGATAAGCTATACACATACTCAGGGACTTAAAGGCCCTAACACAGGTCGTCATTGGGGAGACAGGGAAGGGTGGTTATTATTTTCAACTAGGTTTTTGTAGAGTTTACTCTTCTACAATTACATGTATCGGAGGATTTACTTTTTAATAGATTAGCATCCCATATTATCCATGATCTGGCACAACCAAGACAGACAATATTTCTTTCTGAGGCAATGACTATTCGTCAGCGGCTGGCTACCCTTTGAATTGCTGCTTACCTTAGGTTAATTTTTTTCACAGGAGGCCATAGGGAGCTTCATTATATTTTGCTTAACAATTGCGCTAAATTTACACTCTGTAGGATAGTGCATTCTCTATTTTTATTTAGTTTACTGTTTGGGAGGCAAAGGAGCATGGTCATGACATGATTCATCTCTGATTAGGACCACATGTTTGATGGTTCAGCATGGAAAAATTCTTATGCAGAGATTCCATCACCAGATAAGAAGCTAAAGAACAGCTGTGGACCAGTGATGTAATTTTATCTTAGAATTCACTACCAAAGATCCTACCCTCCCAGTATATCTCACCTGAACAACTACCTCCTTTCCTCCTGCTGTCTGTCTGTCTATCTGTCTCTATCTCTCTGTCTCTCTGTGTGTCTGTGTCTGTCTGTCTCTGTTTCTGTCTCTGTCTCTCTCTGTGTCTCTGTCTGTCTGTCTGTCTGTCTGTCTGTCTGTCTCTGTGTCTTAAATCCCTAAGAAGGTCCAGAAATTAGTTTTTGTTTTTCTTTTGATGAAAATAAAAATGGAGAAATAAAATACTGGCTATGTTAATTAGTTTGACTAAATACTTCTACAATGCATACACAGAGGGGGAAAAATCACACTGTGTAGTTTGTAATTATTTGTTGACTAAACCATGTATTTCAAAATGATTTAATGGCTGGGTATGATGGAGCTTCTTTATGGTTTAATATTCAGGAAATATCTTTGAAGACTTTGCCTAATTAGTGGGTTTTACTTTAAAACATCTAATAATATCTAGCAGACACCATTTATATGGCGCAAACACTATTGTGTAAGGAACTGAAATTACACAGCATAAATTATGTCTCTTTATCCTGACCTTGACCTAGCTGCTTTCACTATATTCTGAATTAGTTCTGAAACAGTGTGAAAGGAAGATACAGGAGTGAGATCCAAATCCAATTAATTTATGGTCATAGCACCACACTGCTAGCTATAGAGCATGAGTCTATATTTGTTTAGTTGGTGCATGGCTTGTCTCTCTGGTTTTGTCACAGACAAGAATAATGGTGGCGTCTTTCCTCCCATGAGGCAACATTTTATCTTAAAAGTCCAAGGAAATAATTTTGGAAAATTTTTATTCGTTAAAGTTAAAATCAGAAGTTCTACCACAATTCAGTACTTACACATCAGTGCTTAAATGTTCTCCATGTTAGGAAACCATTCATAACTTGGAGGCCCTAAGTTGGAACATTTTAGTGGTATATTCATCTCTGGGAAAGGGAAGCCAATGGGATAAGATGATAAAGGAGTTGAGTGATCAGAAAGCAGAACAGATAAGCAAAGCAGACAGGGGACATGTAAATGTGTCTACTCCTAGTAGGGCTGAAGAAAGGGGAGCTGTGGAATACTATAAAGTACTGTTTAGTATATTCTGACACTAAGTCCAATCCAGTTGTGACCTGTATAATTGAAGACACAAGGCAAATTCAGAATCCTTGAGTGTTGCTACCAAGACAGAAACAACAGGGTTAGCAATGGGAGAGGGTAGTTGGGATCACCACCTAGTCCCTTTTAGATGCACCACAAAACGAAAACTTCTCTGACTAAACTTTAAAAATGGCAAACAGATTGCTTTGTGGGTACTCGGTATGCCAGATTTTATTGAAGTTTTTATAGAACAGGCCAAAATTCCAAACATCACTAGAATTACAGCTTACCTGTGAGAACTGGCTTCCGTTTTTGTCTTTCTATTGGTTTTTAATTGCAGTTAATTTCTTATGTGTTCTTAAAGCATACTTATTTCTTTGCATGCAGAATGACCTTGAGAAAATATCATTAAAGAATGTAAGAGTTCTTATAGAATTGACACTGGGGACTGGAGAGATGGCTCTTTCCTCTTTGGCTGAGTATCAGAGTTGGTTTTCTAGTGGCCACACAATGTGCCACCACTGGCACTCTGACTATAGCCACCACTCTGACTACAAAAGACGACCAGTTCAGACTACTATCCTCCATCCCTAGGAGTCCTCACTAGAATCACTGTCATGGATTCCAAGAAGTTTCCAGTGTATAGGTTTCCAGACTCCCTTCCTGAATGTCCCAATTCTAAGTGTTTCCCCCTGAACTCACTCCCTCCATCCCAGCCCCACACTGGATCCCTACCACTCCATTTCCTACCTGCCTTCAGTCCACCCACAATATCTATTCTATGCCCCCTTTCCAGGGAGAGACCCACGAATCCCCTTTAGATCCTCTTTGCCTAACTTCTCTGCATCGCAGGGTTATCATTTACTTAACAGCTTATAACCATTAATAAGTAAATAATATCAATTCAACATTCTGTGTCTGGGTTACCTCACACAGGATGATTTATTTTCTAGTTTCATCCATTTGCCAGGAAATTTCATGATGTCTTTTTTTTTTTTTTTTTTAGCAGATGAGTAAAATTCCATTGTGTAAATGTAACAAATTTTCCTTTTATTATTCAGTTAAGGGACATCTAGGTTATTTGCCATTCCTATTATGAACAAAGCCACAATGAACATAGCTGATTAAGTGTCCTTGTGGTAGGATGTAGTGTCCTTCCAGCATATGATTAAGAACAGCACAGCTAGGTCTTGAGGTAGATACACTCCTATTCTTTTGAGGAACTGCCATATTGATTTCCATAGTGCCTGTACAAGTTTGTGCTTCCACCAGAAGTGGAGGAGTTGCTCCATATCCTTTGATTTCATCTCTGCATTTTCAGAGATTGTGATGGCTGTGTGTTGCCTCGTTTGTCTCCCCGCTCCGCTGACACAATCACAGGGGAGGCCTGCTGATGTCTGAGGCTGGGATGCAGCTATAACAGGAGAAGGAAGTCAGGAGATGGATGGTCTATGGGATCAGAGAGCACAGAGTAGCTGACAGGTCACCTGATCTTCTGGAAGGTGTGGCCTGTGGTTGAGCCTGAGGTGTCCATAGGAGCTGGTAGGTGGGAAACGGTGATGAGAGATGGTTGTGGGGCGGGGGGGGGAAGAGGCAGGAAGGGATAATCTCTAGGATCCATAAGAGATGTAGGCAGGGGAAAGAAAGATGGAGCTGGTGTTCTGTTACGGTGCTAGAGAGGAGCCTGAGGGATTGGGTCTACTGGGGAAACAGAGAATGGCTAGCAATCATTTATAACTCCAGTTCCAAGGGATCTTACATATGAGATCTCCTCACAAACCTGCACGCATCACACATACATACATTCATACATACATGCATACATACATACATACATGCATACATACGTACATAAAGCTTTTTGTGGTTCTGTCAGCATAGATTTGGAACAGTCTTAGCACTCTAAGTTTTATTTAACTTTTATTTAACTTTTTATTGATTCCCTGTGAATTTCATATTATGTACCTTGATTCCACTCATGCTCCCATCTCTTAATACCTGCCCTCTGCATTTGCAATCTCCTCTCTTAAAAAAACAAAAACAAAAACAAACCCCTCTTGTTGCAGAAGGTGTATTGTGTCACAGTGTATCTCCCACAGTGTACCTTCTCTCCTACCTGTTACTGGAAGGTTGGAAGGGACTTAGGTGGTATAAGGGATTGAAGGGTGGTAGAGGTATAAGAATCCAATAAAATATTAAAACAAATACTCCCACAATACCCCCCTCTCCATACTTCTTTACTTGTAAATGTGCATGGGGCCCTGTGTTACTTGTGCTTTTCCATATTTAGCCTTTTATTTCTGGTGTCCCCTCCTATGTAATCTTACTATTCTACTTTTTTCCCTATTTTCTCATAATAGTATATTCTATTTTCTCTTCCCTTGGAGATCCTCTTCTCCACCAAGTCCCTTACAAGATAGCTAATTTCTGTGGTTGTTTGGGTTGAGACACATATTTCAAGCTTAAAAGCGAACATTCATGTATAAAGGAAAAATACTATCTATGTGTTTTTGAGTCTATTAAATTCACTTGGGATAAGTGTTCCTTTTTCTTTGTGGGTGCAGTGAACTTTATGGTACTCAAGAGAGTAGGAAGGGCTTCCTAGGCCCCTCATGTTATTAAGGGAGTCTGGGATGGAAATTGTGATGGAGATGCTCAGTGTTGGGGTAGGAACTCCTCAGCAACTGAGGGCCTCTCTCTTGCTCTCAGTGTCCTTGCTGGGGTGGGTGGTCCAGGGCTTCTTACTCCTTGGAGGCCATGTAGGCCATGAGGTCCACCACCCTGTTGCTGTAGCTGTATTCATTGTCATACCAGGAAATGAGCTTTACAAAATTGTCATTGAGAGCAATGCCAGCCCCAGCAGCAAAGGTGGAAGAGTTGGAGTTGCTGTTGAAGTCGCAGGAGACAACCTGGTCCTTGGTGTAGCCTAGGAGGCTCTTCAGTGGGCCCTCAGATGCCTGCTTCCCCATCCTCTTGATGTCATACTTGGCAGGTTTCTCCAGGAGGCATGTCAGATCAATAATGGATACATTGTGGGTAGGAACACAGAGGGCCATGCCAGTGGGCTTCCTGTTCAGCTCTGGGATGACCTTGCCCACAGCCTTGGCAGCACCAGTGGATGCAGGGATGATGTTCTGGGCAGCCCCACGGCCACAATGCCATAGCTTTCTGGAGAGGCCATCCACAGTCTTCTGAGTGGCAGTGATGGCACGGACAGTGATCATGAGCCCTTTCACAATGCCAAAGTCGTCATAGATGACATCGGCCAGGGGGGCTAAGCAGTTGTTAGTACAGGATGCATTGCTGACAATCTTGAGTGAGTTGTCATATTTCTCATGGTTCACACCCATCACAAATATGGCACAAGGGACAGAGATGATGACCCTTTTGGCCCCACTCTTCAAAACGGACCCCAGCCTTCTCCATAGTAGTGAAGATGCCAGTAGACTCCACAACACACTCAGCACCAGCATCACACCCATTTGATGTTAGCGGGGATCTCGCTCCTGGAAGATGGTGATGGACTTCCTGTTGACGACAAGCTTCCCATTCTCAGCCTTGACTGTGTCATTGAATTTACCATGGGTGGAGTCGTACTGGAAGATGTAGACCATGTAGTTGAGGTCAATGAAGGGGTCGTTGATGGCAACAATCTCCACTTTGCCAGATGCAGAGGAGAAGGCAGCCCTGGTAAACCAGGCGCCCAATGTGGCTAAATTCGTTCACCCTGACCTTCACCATTTTGTCTACGGGACGAGGCTGGCACTGTACAAGAAGATGAGGCTGTCTCTTGGAGGAGCAGAGAGCTGGGATAAGTGTTTCTATTTCCATCCATTTATCTGGAAATTTCATTTTTCTTTTCAGTTGAATAATATTCTATTGTGTAAGCATACCACATTCTTGCTATTTGTGTATTAGTTGATTGACAGCTTAGAGTGCTTTTAATTTCCAGCTCCTATGAGTAGAGAAGCAACGAAAATGATGAGCAAGTATCTATGTAGTAACATGTAGAGTCCTTTAGATATGTATCCAAGTCTGGTGTAGCTGTATCATGAGGTATATCAATTTTCAGCCTTTTGAGGAACTGTCAAACTGATTTCCATAGGGGCTATAGAAGTTTGAAGTCCTACCCACAATGAAGAAGAGAACTCTCTGTTTAGTTTTATCTCCCACTTTTAATTGGGTTATTTGTTTTCTTGATGTTCAGTATTTTTGCTGTTGCTGTTCTTTAAATATTGTAGATAGTAACCCTATATCAGATGTGTAATTGTTACAGATGTTTTTCATTCTGTAGGTTCCCACTTTGCTTGGTGAAAATATCCTTTGCTGCATAGAATATTTTAGTTTCATAAGGTCCCATATACTAATTGTTCTTTTTACTTATTCACTTTACATCCTCTTCACTACTCCCTCCCAGTCACCCCCTCCCACAATTCTTCCCCCATATACCTTCCCTTTCCTCTCTGATCAGGTTAGGGCTCTCCTGGGTATCCCCCGACCCAGGCACTTCCAGACTCTATGAGGCTAGGTTGCATTCTCTCCCACTAAGGCCAGACAAGGCAGCTCAGCTAGAACAACATATGCCACATACAGACAACAGCTTTTGGGATAGCACCTGTTCCAGTTGTTTGTGATCCCCATGACGCCCAGGCTGCACATCTGCTCCATATGTCCAGGGAGGCCAAGGTCCAGTCTGTGTATGTTCTTTGGATAGTGGTTCAGTTTCTGAGATCCCCAAGGGTCCAGGTTAGTTGCTTCTTTTGGTCTTCCTGTGGAGTTTCTATCCTGTTAGGGGCTAAAATCCTTCCTCCCATTCTTCCATAAGAGTCCCAAAAGCTCCATCTACTGTTTGGCTGTGGGTATCTGTATCTGTCTGAGTCGGTTTATGAATTGTTATTAATGCCTGTGCCAATAGTGTCATCTAGAAAGTCCTTTCCTGTGCCAGAGAGTTCAAGCTTACTTCTTACTTTATCTTACATCTGGTAAAAGAAACCTGGTCTTATGTGGAAGTCATTGGTTCGCAATGTACAGAGAGTGAGGGACCTTGGAGCAGTCAGCCGCAGATGGTATGTCTTTATCAACCCTCTCCCTTGAGGCTCAAGGATCTATGTGGAAGAGGAAGAAAGATTGTAAGAGACAGAGATGGACCATGACTTTAAGGAATCTCTCTTCCAGACACAAGACTGGTACACATATGAACTCACATAGACTGTGACTGCATGTAGAAGACTTGAATAGGTGCAAAGAAGACAAAATCCCAGCACTAAGGAGAGTAAGTGGACACAAAGTCCTACCCAGAACAAAGAAGATATCTTCAGTTGATATCTGCTGGGAAAGGGGAAATCAATTTTTTCTACTAGGTTTATTAACCCTACTTCAAAGCAGTCCCCATGCCTAGGTGTTGTTGGCCAAAGCAAAATGGACTCCATAATGGATACCATATTTTGTTGTTGATTTTGGGTTGTGCGCACAAGTGTGTGTGTGTGTGTGTGTGTGTGTGTGTATGTGTGTGAACACACACACATGTATATATTTTGTTTTGATATTTTTTGTATTGTTGATTTTTAATAAAAGTTTGTCTGTTTTTTTTGTAACCCCCTGGATTTTTTTTTAATTTTTAATTTTGGTGAGAGACAGACAGAAAATGAAAATGTTAATTTGGGTAGGTGGATGGTGGTGGTGATCAGTCAAGAATTGGAGTACAAGAAAGAATATGATCAAAACATACTGCATGAAAACATTTTAAATATTTTTTTAAACATATAAAAGGCACAGTAGACTTGCTTTCCCCATGGAGTCTGGAGTTTTGGTAGATTTTAGACACGTTGCTCCTATGCTTAGTTCCGAACAAAAGACTGAGTCCTGAGACCCTATTGACTTTTCTCTGTGGAAATTTAGCATTCTCAAATGTTGACTGTGGAGGATAAAGCAGATTGTTTTTGATGTACTCAGGGAAGAATGTGAGTGTTTGTGTCTCATCTGTTCAGTATTTATAGCCACATATTTTTGGGTTTTTTTTTTTTTGGCTTTATAGTCTTCTTTCACTTCAAAACCATCATATCAATATTTTTGAGCCTTGGTAATAGATACTTGTAGAAAGTAATTGAATGTAGGTTTATGTGGAGGTCTTGAGGGTAATCATCAACTAGTGGTCCTTTAAGACTGAAGGACTTCCTAGAATGGGAAACTTATGGTTAACTGTCCCAAATTTCCCTCTGAAGTGGGATTGGTTCCTTTAACCAGTATAGAAATACTCAAAGAAAAAAAAAAGATGCTGAGAAGGTCATTGCATGTGGAATGAATCACCCAGTTCAGTGGGTAAAAACCCATTTTGATTTCATCTACAACTGGATCCCAAGAGTGGCTGAGAAGTTAACAAGCTAGGTACCTGTACTGACTTCTGCTACAATGACTCTGCTCATGCATATAATGAAGAATAGATTGGCTGGGCTGTTAGCACAGAATGGCAGATAGTGTGATAAAAAGAGAAGTCATATTCCATACTTCAAATGCCTTTATATAGAGTGTGTGTGTACACGTGTAAAACATCATTTTGCCAACCTAACAACTATGTTATTAGATCAGTAGTTCTTTGTTGAGTTGTGGTTATTAGTGTAAATTTAATTTACATATGTTCATCCATTTTAAACTTAGAGTTTTATAAAGAGAGATGATGTCTGCCTAATTGTTCACGTGTTCAAATACAACCCATTTAAGTTTGCTCTCATTTAAAAACTTTATTTCCTTAGAGGCAATTTTATTTGAAGCCTTTTCATTTTAAAATTCGTTAGAAAATGTTAGCAGAGAGTCTTCTGTCTTGTAGAAACAGAGCCAGTCTCCAAACTTATCCTAACAGGCATCTTTGTTTCTAGCTAGGTGTTTATTGTCAAAATGCTTTAGTACGTTCATAATCAGCAAATAAGTGAATAGGGCCCAATATTATTTTCTACAAGTATATTAGGTATATATCCAAGGGTAACTGTTGGAAGAAAAAGGTCTACCATATGAGAACTCCTTTCTTATTCTTTGGGGCATGGGAGCTTTTCTTATATATATACTGAAAATTTCACATCCTGAATCAAACTTTGGCCTTCACAGAAACAAAACAAGGATTATTGCTTTTGTGTACTGAAAGTTAGCACAAGTTGTCCTGTTCGTGACATGTTGAAATATGCCTTACAAGAACAGTTTATTATATCTAGCTTAAATACTTTAATTTTTGTGCTAAAAAACAACCAAAACCTAACTAATCCAAAACTGTTGATGAATTACTGACTTGACACTCTCTTCTTTAAGATTTTAGTATTTTACTTTACTTTGAGTTATTTCAATCAAATTACTGTTACGTTGTTGAGAGTCTCTTTGGTCACATATCATCAGAATTATAAATATCTCTTGTTTATGTTTAGGTCTTTCTTAGGATTTGAGATATT